>BHFT01061871.1:0-23604 GCA_004320025.1 Laticauda laticaudata
GGTGCCACGCTGTCGCTCGGTGGCATCATCTTTCGTGGTGATCGTGGGGACCCGGTGGCAACGGTGACATCGCCCGGATGACTCTGTGCCTAGGAGAGGGGAGAAGGGCTGCAATGCCATGTGCGCTGACCTCCTGTTAGCCATACCCTGGAGGTGAGGCCTGTGGGAAAGCCTTGGAATGGGAGGACATCACCTGGGGTGGAGGAGCAGACTGGACTGGTGGGAGCAAAGGGTTCTCGGGTCTGGAGGTTGTGAGCAGCTCCAGTATGCTCCATCAACCAGCTGGCTACTGTGGATTTCACCATTCTTGCGGGTCTTGCTTTGACATTAGGTGAGGAAGGCTCTGCCAGTGAGAGATGAGGAGTCGGTGCTGGACCAGCTGAGAGAGGAGATCTATCTGGTGCGGATGGTGTCCCTGTATCTCCAGCAAGACAGTGTGTCAAGCCCCTTTTCTGTCCGCTCTCTCCTTTCTGCGGAGGCGGAGCTGGGGGGGTGGATCCGGCTAGGACTGTGCTGGACTCATGTCTCCTCATCTCCACTGCACCAGGGTTCTTACGCACGTCCACCATGCTTACCACACCTGTCCGTGGACTTCTCGCCGTGGCACGTTCCACAGAACCTGCTGGAAACAGGTACTGCTCTCGGACGGAAGAGGAATGGCCTCTCAGCAGGCTGCCAGAGAGAGGTGTAGTGAGAGGGCTGCTCGAGTTCCTTCAGGTGGCGGGACTCACCCTCCAGAAAGCTGCACCTGGCCATTACGCTTCAGTCTCTCTGTCTGTTCAGCTTCACAGTGGCCTGCCGGATTTCTTGAGGTGCAGTTCCATACCAGTGATGTATATTTTCCACCATCCAGGAGCCACCTCCGAGTATAACCCATACTCCCTGCCTCTCTCTCCAAGCAGCTGCTTCCGGTGTGTCCCTTACAGCGGTTCCCTTCCGCCACAGAATAGTCTTCTCTCTCAACCACTCCAGCACCTCATCCTCGTGGTACTTCCTCAATGTAGTATTGCCTCCTCTACCTGTCCCCGCATACGCCTCTTCCTCCTTTGGACTGACCAATGCCCTCATCAGAGGGCTCCCAGGTAGTAGACTTGCTCCTCCACACCACCAGCAGCAGCAGCACCAGTCAGGATCATCATCATCATCATTCTCATCGATCAATCATCAGTCATTCCTCCCAGCAGGATATAATCAAATCATCATCATCATCAGCAGTCAGCGGCAGCAGCAAGCAGGCACAGGTAATCATCAACATCATCAGCAGCAGCAGGATCAGCAGCAGCAGGTCAGCACAGCAGGATCAGCAGCAGCAGGAAGCACCAGAGGGCGAGCCAATCCAGAACACGAAGCAGGACCAGGATAACGACGGCAGGACGAGCAAGACGAGCAGACCAGGACACGAGCAGGATGAGAAGATTCCAGAGCATGAGCTGGACAAGCAGGACCAGCAGGAGCCAAGAGCACTTCACAAGAGTAGTACCAGCAGAAGCAACCATCGCCAGGAGCAGCTTAACAGCAAAAGCCTCAGCAGAAGCAAGCCAGGGGCGCGGTGTGGGAGGTAGCCCTGTCCCTCTTGCCAGGATGCGGGAACAGGTTGCTTGAGGCTTTCGCTTCCTCCCCATGTTGTGGGGTTGGCTGGCTTGCACGGAGGCGCGAAGCACCAAGGCTGGAGGAAGCTGGCAGGAAGCCTAGAAGAAGCCTTCGCAGTTAGCTCAGGAAGGCTGCAGAAGCTGGCAGAAGCCTGGCAGGAAGCAGCCAGGGCAGCACCAAGGCTGGCTGAGGCAGGCGCCAGCAGGCTGGCAGGCAGCATGAGGCAGGGCAGCAAGGAACTCGAAAGAAAAGAGTGTCAGCAGCAGGTCTTTCCGTCGAATCTGGCCACAATGCGAGCTGCTCCCTTTATATCCGGGGGCTTGCGCAATGCATCCCCCCGAAGTGCGCAGATTAACGCCAGACATCCGCTAGGCTTCCACTGTGCATCCGCTAAGGCTTCCGACTGTGATCCTCTCTGCATCCGCTTATCCGTTCCGCGATCCACTTCGCTGAGCCCCCCGGGAATCCCTGCGGTTGCAGCCATCCGCCCCCATCCGCTTCCCTCCGCTGGCTTCCGATTTCCGCATCGCTTTGCATCCGCCTGCGTCCTCCCTGCGCCGTTTATCGCTCCGTAGTGCAAATTTTTGCCCCTTTTGAAGAGCGGAAACCAACAACGGATGGAACATTTTGCTCGTCCGTTGTGTCCTTTTTGCATCCGTTGGCCGGTGTGACATGGGCTTAAAGTATACTGTCGCTACTTCATTGAGCAGCTAAAATTGGAAAACAACACTGAGCTTTGTATAGTAACATGCCACATAGAATTCCTCTCCAATGCTTTGAGCTTCATAAACTTCATAAAAGAGCCTTTAGCAAGATCTGATACTTGTGAATCATTTTTGGCAACAAGTCTTGTCAGATGAAATGATCTAAAGTTTAGCTCTGTTAAATGAGAATAGGAAAGCCCCTAAGGGTACCTCAGTAGTATTTTTCTTATTTCAAGAAACCTGGACTTTTGGACTATTTCCAGGCAGACATTATAGAAAGGGTGAAAATCACTTTTAGGAAAGAAATCAATGGGATGGAGGACAGGCAAGAGGAATATGGAGTCAGTTCTTTGAATGTGCCATGTGAGCATCCTGGCCCAACAAACAGACAGCAGGGTTATTTCTGGACACAAGGCTCCCAGTTTTTCAATAGGAAGAACTCAGGAAATGCAAGTCACATTCTACGTGGTGTTATTGGTTATCACAATATTTGGTTATCATTACATATTTTATCCTTATACTGAAGGGTTTAGTCGTTCTGGTTTTTGGTAAAGTCCCATGTGCTGTCAAATCAAACTGAGTAAGGCAGAAAGATTGGACAAGCCTGTGAACTGTGTTCCGTGTGCTTGCATGGGAAGTTGGGGTTATTATTTGACATTTCATTATAGGACAATTTTATTGCGTCAAGAAATTCATTTTTAGTCAATGATTTCAAATAAATTAATGTATGGGGAAAAAAGGAGAAACAACAGCAAAGTTGGTTCTTTTGTGGAAAAATATGCAGTATTGCCTAAAGCCAGTAAGAAGTGGAGTGAATTTTTGACATTTGAGATATTATTATTCATTTTGCATGTTCCCAACAATAGCAATGTATAAACAAAAAATATTGAATGCTCCAGGCTGAATAAAGCTATTTTCTTTTTTGTTACTTTTTAAAAAGAATTCATTGAGTGAATGAATGTTCTGGAAAATAATTTTAAAATAACTTTAAAATGTAATTGTTCAAGTCTTTTAAAAAAAGGGGAATGAAAAATTACACTTAAAAAGTTTATAATAGTACAAAAAATACTATATATGGCAACATCAATAATTCAGGATAAAAAGCAAAGAAACAAATCATATCAGTCCAAAATGATTGATGAAATAAAGGTATTTTTAAGAGAGAAAAAGTAAAATTTTTAATATGACAGGAAGAAAGAATTATCTTACAGGATACCATATAAAAAAATCCTAACTTGACTTCTACAGAGATGATCCCATCCAGTACAGAGGCCTGATCCGGCAATCTTGGAATTTCTGATCAATGGAAATCACTCCAGAGACATTGACTTCCATACTCACTGTATAGCTTGGGAAACACAGAAAAAGGGTATCTTTTTGTTTTTTCATTATATTAGCCAGTTTGGTGTGGAGAGCCAGTTTGATGTAGCAGTTAATACGCTAGTCTAAAAACTGGGAAACTGTAAGTTCTAGTCCCACCTTAGGTATAAAAGTCAGCTGGGCGACCTTGGGCCAGTCACCCTCTTTTATCCAACTCACCTCACAGAGTTGTTGTTTTGGGGAAATAGAAGGAGGAAGATACGTTGGTTATATTCAGGGTTATTTAAATATCCAATCAAAGACCAAATTATAAAGAAAAAGATAATATGAATTTGTGTTAGATATTGGTAAACTGAATATTAAAAGGAACTAATGAGACAAAATAACAAATAAAATAGGCTAAAATTAAAGATAAATTCTAAACGAGTTTAAACTCACTAGTTTCCTATAGCAACTACCTAATGGCAATTTATCAACAAAATTTAGCAGCTTTCTAAGAGATATGAATTAATAAATAATGAAAAGTATACAATATTGGACTGGAGATCTGTTAAGAATATTTTTCACAGGGTCAACTGATTCTGTGAAGCAAAGTAGATTGTTGTACAAAAAATAGCCTCAATGAAAATCCCAAGCATTATGGTCTGGAGCAATAGGGAGAAAAATATCGTTAGTGTCTGGGCAAGCATACAAGGAGAAAGTACCTTTTTCAGGTAGGCTTATCTTAAGATTGGTCATGGTCAAGAGATAAAAGTTCAGTAGGACTAGCTTCTAAGTAAATGAGTCTTGATTGCATCACTATTTGCAAGTAAATTCTGAAATCAGTGACTGCTCAGTACTGGAAGTTAGAACAATTAATCAGTGGAACTTGCCTCCAAAAGTTGTGAATGCTCCAACACTAGAAGTTTTTAAGAAAAGATTTGTCATGCCCTTGGTAGAGTCGGATTCTGAGGGAGAGGAGGAACAGCCAACAGGGAGTGGCTCTGGAGGTTGTGGAGGAGGCTGGGGAAGGGCCGAGGCCGGCTGGGCAGTCAGAGGAAGAACCAGGCTCATCTCCTCTGCATCCTAGGACATGCAGGGAGAAAAGGAGAAGGCAACAACTTGCCTTGCGAGAGAGGAGGCGGCAATGATCCTTCTCATTGGTTACAGCTAAGGAGATGAGTATATAAGAGAGACGGTTGAAACACAGTTTGTCAGAAGCAAACGTGGTTTTATTTTTGTCTGAAGCAGAGGTGGTATTCAATAGGTTCTGACCTGTTCTGAAGAACCGGTAGCAGAAATTTTGAGTCGTTCACCTCTGATTGGCCCTGCCCCCATCTGTTCTCTGCCTCCCATTGAGTCCCAGCTGATCCTGGCTGGGTCTTCTTTTGTTGCCCTGCACAGGAGAACAGAGCTGGAAAGCAGGTTCATGGGATGGGGAGGGAATGGGATTTTGCAGTAACCTTCCTCTGCCATGCCCACCAAGCCACACCCACAAAACCAGTAGTTAAAAAAAATGAATCCCACCACTGGACTGAAGTTATCTTGGTTGGCATCTTTCCAATAGACTGTGCCTTGTTATCTCCTTGAATTAATGCTTCTCCTGTTCTGTTGTGCACATTTCATCATTGCAGTTTGGTTTTTTATTTCACCTTTATCTGCTCATTATATTTGGACTGTATTTCTTTCTTTTTAAGACTATTTTTGAATATGTTTTCTCTCCAACTGAGTTAAAGGACATTTATTTACATTTGGATTTTGTTACATTTGTGCTACACTCCAGGTCATCACAAGATTGAACAACCATATGTCTTAAATGGTACAGGTTTCCTGCTTGAGCAGGGGGTTGGAGTAAAAGACCTCCAAGGTCCTTTCCAACTCTGTTATTCTGTTATTTCTATGAAAAAAGCATATTTTTCTTCCTAAGAAATTAGGATTATGAAACTAATTCACTTCTATCACAAATGTGATAGCAGAATATAATATTTATGTGGAAGCCATCCAAGATTCCAATGATGATTGACTTCAGGATTTCTTGGAAGACAGTAATGTATGTTTTGCAAACTGAAACCCTTTGGGAGCTGCCTATTTAATTTTCATTTCAACAGAGCTGAACTCCAGATCATTTAATCTGACAGACTTGTTGTCAAAAATGATTCACAAGCACCAGATCTGGCAAAAGGCAATTTTATGAAGTTTATGAAGCTCAAAGCATAAGATGGAGAGGAAGTCTATGCGGCATGCAGCTAAAATTCTCAATTTTAGCTACGCAATGAAGTAGCTACGCTGTATTTGAATTTGATTTGAATATTTATCAGCATGAAAGTAGGAGCAGATCATATTCCTGAAACTGCACACATTGTCAAGAAAATTGCAAGGACTTGTCCAAGCAGGCACCAAGAATCCACACTGAGTAAAAGGTACACATACAAACATAAATTAAGAGCCAGTTTGATGTATTGATCAAAATATCAGATTAGTAACCAAGATATTGTGAGTTATAGTTCTCCCTTAGACACAAAGCCAGCTGGGTAACCTTGGGCCGGTCCATCTGTCCCCCTCTATCCTAGGAAGTAGGCAATGGCAAACCACTTGCAAAATCTTGCCAAGAAAACTGCAGGGACTTATTCAGGCACTTGTCAGGAGTCAAGACTAGCTCAAAGGTACACACACACACATACACTCCTCTCCCCCATGAGCACACTGGAACTTCACTAATAGGGCTTCATGTCAAGGAACTTCTTGTTTTACCAATGGAAGGGCAGGAGGATAATATCTGCTGAGCATTCAAATAATGGCAAAATATAATCTTGAGATGTGCATCTGTTCTTAGAACGATGGGCACCCCCAGTCTTGCTATCAGTTACTTCAAAAACCAAAAAATAATAGAGACAGAATTACAGGTTTGTAGGATCTACTGATAAAAAGAAGGATCTCAGGTAAACATTCTGCCAATTCAAAATCTTTAAAATAAAGCCTGATTTGATTTCATCTGCTGAGGAGGGGGAGGAGTTTCTCTGGAGTATTTGTGCCACTTCACAATCTTTGGACCTGGGCGAATTCCTCCTCTTGTCTATATTGAGCAGCAAGTTGATTAATTTCTATTGTAGCTTAGCTCCATCTGAAATCACTGAAGCTGTGAAGCTGACAGGCGGTTTTTGCAGAGTCCTTGCCTCTCTCCACTGCACAGCCCCAGGGTTCTGGCTTCAGCAGCTCATTTCCAGTAGTAATCACTCTAGGGTTTTTGCCTACAGTCAGACAAATGATCCTGACCTGAAGAAAAAAAGCAGAGAGGGTATGGAACTATCCTCTTTCTCTGTTGTGTGTAATAGGAGAAAGGAGATTTGAAGGATCAGTGATAGGTTGGGGGAAAAACAATTGAACTCCCGTTTTTGCACTATCCTTTGCATCAACTGGAGAGTACTGTGACTGGTTTTTTCCTTTAGCATTGAGAGGTTGATGGGTGTAAATTAGAAATTGCAAACCTGATTCAAAAATCTACAAAGCACTGGGGAAATACAGTGGCTCTTCCCAATAGGATGCATTGTCTATAAAATAAACTGAGTAACTTTCTTTCCATTTAGCTTCTCTTCTTCCTTTTCTCTCTTTCTTATCCTTGAATTCCAAGTTCTTTCCCTACCTTGTTTTTAAGTCTTTTTCTTCATGGTTCCTCCTGGGCTGGTGATGCCATTAAAAGATCATGAGAAAACTATTATTTATTTGTATCCCACCATTGTTATTTTTATAAATAACTCAAGACAGCAAACATATCTAACATAAATGACCCAATATAGACCCAATAACAGGCAGGACATATAGGATAACTGTATATGTACTACATTATTTTCATGGAAATAGTTCATTGCTCCCCAATTATAGTTAACTAATATTATGGTGACTTAATACTAAGACAACTGTATTAGCTTCATACCATCTTGTGTTGGCAATGTACCAGTGCATTATTTGTTATTATGAGAATTAATGTAATCATGCACAGCTGGATCTCAATGGCATGAAAGCAACTGTAATGCAATCAAACAAAATAATAGGTTGGGCAGCCTCCACTTATCATTTTCTAAATTACCACTTTATCCAAAGTCAAGCATTTATTAATGGTGCCATAAAACTAATCAAATGCTACAGTTCCATAATTTTTGTGACTTTGAAAAAGAGATTTTGAAAAGAAAAGTGTGTAATAACAACAAAATTTGTTTTCTTTGGCCCAATTAACACAAGAATTCAAAGTTTAATTTCTGAAATATTAAATACCAGAGCTTTGTCTTTGTATTACTGTTTGGAAAACCTTTCATGTGAAAACAAAATAAAATAATGGAGCATTTAAAATATACCCATCATAATCTTTTGTGAACCTTAAAAAAATAGGCTATTCCTAAAAATGTTGTTTAGCTTTCATGTACTTCTGTTGTAAGATTATTTCCTGTTTCCGTAACCTACATGCTTTTTAGAAGTCCTTGACTTACAACACTTCATTTAGCGACCACTCAAAGTTGCAGTGGCACTGAAAAAAAGTGACTTATGACCACTTTTCATAGTTATGACCTTTCCAATGTCCCCATGATCATGTGATCAAAATTCAGATGTTTGGCAATGTATTTTGTTTGGGTGTTCCAAAACAATAACACTCTCCAATATTCATCAATCATTTAAGAGAAACAATAAAAAAAATCATCATTTTCAGTGAAGTATTTTGAAAAAACTTCCTTGAACTTTCTCTTATAATCATTTTTATTTTTCTGAGCTAATTTACATGTTGCAAAAATTGTTTTCATGCAGTCTCTTATTATCTTTGTATTTGTACTTTTTAAAAAAGTATATAATTGAGTAATATGTCCTTCCTGGGGAGACATGTTGTTTATTAATCAATGACAAATGCAAGAAATAAGAATGATATATTTGATAGCATATAGGGCTGCAAGGAGCAGTTCTAAGGACATCAGTAAGTATAATTTGATTCCGGTGTCGCTGTCTGGAAGACTTTAATTGAAAAATAGAAGCTATCTGAATATTCCAGAATTAGCTTTAACAGTTATGATCAATCCTATCAAAAAAAAAAAAGCATCTATTTACATTCAAGCATGCCTATTTATATTCAGGAAGGATTAATGAGGAAAGCACACATTAAAATGTGGATTGTATTTCCTCATCCCTCATTTAACATATCAAACAAACCTGGATCCAAGAACCTAAAATCCCTGTTTAAATACTTAAGGCTAGAGTGTTTTGTATTATTAGGAAAATGGACAGAGGTAGAGCAGCTGGTGAATTAGCTATTCTCATTAACCTACAACTGACAATCAACTATAAACAGATAAGCTTTGGAAATCACTCATTTTTGGCAGTTAAGGTTTGGCTGGAAAACTGCTTTTGCAGATAGTGGATAATGATGATGTGCCATCTAGAAATTCTAATCAGCTAATGTTGAAATCTCTCTGGTATGATAGTCTCTCAGTTGTTGAATTATTGGAGCGCATGTGCTACATATAATGTCTGAACTGACTTAGAACCTTAATGCATCATGGGTCACAATGATAAGCTGGTCATCTATGCCCCGGTTTGCAATAAAATATTGTGAAGGTATTTTTATTTATTAAAGGGATTTTAACACTGATCATGCTGATACCCAAATGTAAATCAGATTTTTATTTAAAAAGTGTCTATAAAAACTTAGTTTGGCAGATAGATTAAAAATCTATTAATTTTGAAACTCTCCGTGTAGATGATACCCATTATGTGCAGTGGATAAGACTCCAAGCTAGAAACCGGGAGACTGCAAGTTCAAGGACTGCCTGGGCACAAAGCCAGTTGAAGGACCTTGAGCCAGTCACTGGAAAAAAGGCAATGTTAAGGAATCATTTCTGAGATAGTAAATGAATGATTGCAAAAAGGTTTTAAATCTCCATGTGTATTATTTTCAATCTTCTATTTCTTCTGGCAATAGTTAGCATGGACCAAGTACAATTTGTTGATATGCTCAATGAAGTAACAAAAAGATATTCAGACACCTGCCAGATCTTTTAAAGATCTTTTTTCCCTCCTAATCTAGGCTCTGGTTTCTCTTAGTATTGCGCAGGTATTGAGCTTCTTTGCATGGATCCTTTTTGAATATATTTGTGATTTAGCAACATATTTTTAAAAAGATCCTCTTTAAAACAATCCTTTACTTCATAGGATGACTATTAGAAAGACTATATGCAAAGTCAATGGGGAAGCCAGCCAGAAGTCAGAGGTTGCTCCAGCTCATAGTACATAGTACACTGCAAGGGTGCCAAAGCCATGTCGTCATGGTGTCGTCACATGATGTATTGTGACCTTTGAGAAACCAGGTATGGGCATGGGCATGGCCAGCGTGTGATGCATCCGACCCATGGGACGTGAGTTTGACAGCCCTGGTATAATGCAACAATTTTTCAGTCAAAGTACCTCAAATCTGCTAAGATAAGAATATCTTTAAAAATTAGCATTATTCCTGTGGAACTGAAATTTCCACACTGTTCAAAACAGTTCTCATTGTAATATTCTGGCTGTTGCAGTGTTCTTCTAATTATATGATATCCATTGAAGCATGTATTTGCAACCATAGGTTTTAGTAAAGTTCATATAAAATTGTTGCAATCCATATAAGTTCAATAAGCATGTGCTTTTGCATCTTCCTTGCAGCCATTGCAAGCAATGTGATGTGATAAGCATATTCTTCTGAATATAGAACAACAGGACCATTCAGCATTGGGGTAAAAATACATGGTCAGTCTAGAAAGATGTCAGGGCAGGGAACCAAAGCAAAAGCAATATAATTCAGGAAAATTTAATGTTAATTCTGCTCACATCAGACTGTGTTTCTTTTTTCTCAAAGGATGAGCCAATGGGTTACAGGTTGTCCAGTTATCAACAATTGTCATAAATCACCATTTGCTGTGGCAAAACCATGATTATACCCTAAGCATTGAAATAAATCTTAACATTCTGGCAATTTCTAGGCAAACAGACTTTATATTGCTGTTAAATCAGGTGAAATATACTTTAACTACATTGGGAATGAAAAATGGCTAAAACTCACAAATAAAAACAATGTGAGAAGATTTGCTGTCTTATTTTAGAAAGGGAAGCAAACTTCCTCCCTGCCCTCCAGATAGGGAGGTCAGTTTTCATGAAAACTCTGCATTGTAGATCTGGTAATGAATTAGTTAATTTTGTAATCAACTAACTTTTCTGCTTCATTCACTGACTATCTCAGTGTTTTCCTATCCTACCCTCTAGAACTGAGTTGTTAAATTCATGGACCACAGGCCAGATGCGCCACATGCTAGCCACGGCCAGTTTAGGGAAGGGGGGGAAAGTCACAACATGTCACGTGATGACACCATGACAATGCAAGTTTGACACCCTTGCTCTAGAAAATCTGCCATAAACTAGGAACTGAACTCTAAAGACCAATGAAGCTTTAATTGTGTGAGCATTCAGCATTCGGTCTGCCATTTGTATCTAAGTGGACCATATTGTAGGAGTGGAGTACAAGTCGTACAAATCTATGGGTATAAATTAACAATCACAAAAATGGATCATCTTTAATTAGAGCAGAAACAATAAGTTGGCATCTGATTTGGCATTAAATGTGCTATCATTTATCCACTCCATGTAGGAGCTCCTATAGAGGTATCTTTTTAGGCAGGTGTTCTGATTTCTGGTTGGGCTTTAGTTTAGCTGGTTTCTAAGTGAGGCAAGTTGGTGAGAGCTGGTCTCAAGACCAATTTGCTTAGCTAAAGACCGACCAGAAGTCAGGACACCTGGTTATAAACAAAGGAGTACAGTCAGTCCCTGTTCAGTTGCCTGTGGTCTGTGTAGTAGATCACTTTACCTCTGAAGATGTGAGCCACAGTTGCTGACAAAATGTTGGGAAATCTGTTGTTTAGATCATAGTCAATAAACCCTGAAGCTCAACACTGCCGAACAGATATTGACCATAGAAGTCCATACTAATAAATGGCTCTCTTTCCCTGAGTTACTTACTTTTCTATTGTTGTTGGCAATGCTTTAATAGTATGCCAATATGTCTTTAGAAATGCTGAAGCTTGTTGGGGTTTTTTTTGGATTTTTTTTTTTTGGTTAAACTCAGCCCCAGGTAAATGCAGTGATAAGTCCCTTGCAAATAAGTATTTACTCATTTGTCTGTTTGGGAACTGCAATACAACCCTTCCAACTCAAGTGAGGAGAGCAACAAATAAATGGTGCACACTGGGAAACTGATTTTAAAAATCTGCATTTAAATGGGTAGCTCCAGGAAAGAAAAATTGTAATTAAAGAAAAATGTGTTAGGATTTGAACCAGTGTTCCTCTGCATGCCAAGCAAATATTAAAACTGCCACGCTACAGAAACAACACAATACTAGGCACAGCAGACCGGTAAAGCCAAAGTCAAGAAAATATGAGAATGGGTTTTGGTTTTTGAAGCTGGTGGCTGTACCCACGTGCGAGTGCATTTTGATGTGTTAACTTTGTAAACAGTATTACCTGTTTCAAAAAAGATATTTCTTCAGTAAAACACCATAGAAAGAAAAGGAAGCAGCACAGAAAATTGGGATATTACATCAGCAGAAGAATTGCCCAGTGGTTATGGGGATTTTGGGTGTGTGGCAGCCAGCAATCTGACTGAAATGCAATAAGATGCTGCTGATGCATCCCAATATGGACAGAATTTTCTCAGACTAGTTAAAATAAACACTTGGTAGAAACAGCTTGATAGTGCAGTGCAAAAATATCCTTTGTGCTGATATTCCAGGGCTGGGGATGTCGACCGTGACAATCTTAAGACCTCTGGACTTCAACTCCCAGAATTCCACAAGTCTGAAAGTTGCCAAGGGCACTTGGGATTCTGTAGGGAATGTACATATATTCTATATATATATATATACTATATTCTCCCTCTTGATCCTCCTTGGGATTTCAAAGGCCTTGATCTGATATGAGTGTAAATAATTTTCCACTTACAATCAGTTGCTTAAGAACCATATGACATTACAGACTCAAAAAATGTTACTTACAACCCATCCTTGAAGTTATGACTGCCCCATAGTTGCATGATTGTATTTCAGGCACTTGGTAACCAGCTCACACTTACAACCAGTTGTGGCATCCTGCGATGAGGTGATTGTATTTTGTGACTTTTGTTTTCTATTTTGCAACAGAAAATGACCACTGGATAAGCTGGTTTCTTATTTACAATGACATAATTTGCTTCACAACCATTGTGAAAACAATTGTAAAATTGAGCCTGGTAACATAATGACTTGACTTACAATCACAATGATTATGACCAGAATTCTAGCCTCAATTGTGACTACCTGTACCAATGATTCTAATGCATTTTTGTTTGAATCAGTGACTCTGCTAATTAGTTTTGTGATGCAAATAGCCTCTCCTGGATTACATCATTTGTCATACAAAAATGATTAAATATATTTAGACAAGACATTTCAGATTAACCATTCAGTCATTGTTCAATGATCATTTAATTTTTCCATTTGGGGAATTAAAAGTGCACTGAAATGAAAAGCACAGCAAGGTTTTTGAATAACGATATTATCTACCAATCACATGCCCTGAATAGTCAGTCTGAAGAACCTTAGACATTTAGATACAACAGACTGTACTTTCAACACACAACACTCCAGATCACAAGGCAAGAGTGACAGCTATGAGATCAGATTAAAAAACAGAAATAATGGAAGCTGTTTATCAAGTGGACTTGATGAAAAGCAATCCGTGTCATTACCCCTTTCCTAGATTTTGTCCTTTGACTCTAATATAAATCATTTATTTCTTTTTTTCAGCCATTATTACACCATCCTTCCACTGATGCTATAACAATTAAAGCAAAAGAAAAAAGGTTATTCTTATGTTCGGTAGATTCATGGAAACTTTCTAGCAAGGAAGATCAGATGATTCAGCTCCACAGAAACAAAACAGTTTACATTGAATGCTAAGTCCAACCTACCTATGCTGCGATTGTAAGATTGTGCAGGGGGAATGTGGAGGAAAGAGAAGGGAAGATCTGCACTATTGGGTGCTGGGGGTGGGAAAGCAAAGGAAACATGTTTCACCCAGAGCCTAGGCAGAAATTGTCCCCTGGGAGTTGTAAGAGCTGAATGGAGCAATGACCTTTGGTGGGGTAGGGGAAACCCAGAGCACAGAAAAGTCATTGGCTTAATGGGACATGTTTGATCAGCCACAAGGTAATTAAGAAATGGCATCTGCCAGCCAGTGGGGGACATAGGAGCCCAGCAGTCCAGATGAAATGACTCTAAGACAGCAACCAGCCACTGGAGAGGAGTGGGCAAGTCAGGGGTGTAGCCAATAGGAACCAAGCTATTACCAGATTGGAAAGAAGTGATGTGGACTGTCTGCTTGGAAGGCTTAAGATGGATTATAAAGGAAAGCAGCAATTTTGAAAGTGATAAAACAGGGGTGTCAAACTCGTGGCTCATGGGCCGGATGCCTCTTGTGCTGGCCACACCCACCCCGGTTTAACAAAGGAGAAAAGTCATGATACATGATATGAGTAAGGGGCATATTTATGTTGGGCTGGATACAGAGTAGGAGATGATGTCATCCGTTCCTGCACTCAACAAGCTGTGCGTGACCCATACTGGCAATTGAGCAAGCAGGAAGCATGGATCTGCCCAAAGCCAAACTAAGCAAAGTATAGTGTATTTTAACATGTATGACCCAATTCATTATTAAGTAGCTCCCCATGTTTAGAAATACCGATACATAAAGGATGTAGAAGGAATGTTTTGACCATGCTTACTTGCCTTATTCTGTAATATGCACCAAAGATGCCTCTTTTTATAAACATCTCTCCCTTGCTTTTTTCCCCTCTTTCTCCTTTTGGTGCTATCTTTGGTGTATAGGAACCCTGCATGACAAGGTAGCTGTGTGTGGGTGTGGGAGAGTCATTGAAATAAATAAACCCTTTCTCCATCGGGCCCAATGATCATGTTAATTGTTCTTTATATTCCTGAGCATCATAAATATTACATGCACATATAACTTCAAAGAGGCTTCCTGATTGGCAAGGATCTTTCCTCTCTTGAAAACAGATTGGACATAAAGGTGATAATGTAGTTTTGACTTAATAGGTCATGTGAATGCAGCCATCATAGTTTGTAGACCAAGATCAGTAATTTCTTAACCAAGTATTTAAAAGTTTTCAGAACTAAGCTTCTAACCATACTATTCATTCCACTGGGACAAAGACCTGAAGCAAGTATCAGTTGTGGTGAGTTCTGGTCTTCCATACCTACATTATATCTATCAGATTTTGTTAGAAGCAGAAGATTTTCAGAGCAGGGATAAGGAGAATGTAAATCCACAACAGCTTCAATGAGTAGTGCAAGGAAATGTGGAAAAATGAAGGGCAAAGCAGTTTTACACAGGAGAAGGCTTGGAAAAGAGCATAAAAGAGGAGGTTTGGTTGTAGAAGAGACTACATAATCTCTTCTGTTTGGTCCTAGATTATAAACTATAGCCTCCTTTCCTTGTTATAGCCTTCTTTCCTGAATTGCAATAAAGTTCCTATCCAGGCCCATCCATGTTCTCGGGAAGTTTGTTGCTTAGATCCTGCTGCAATATACAGTCTATTCTCTAGTTATATCTCTAGTTAATCAGAGTTTGTTATTATTCACTGTGAAAGAATAAGCAGATGGGAGGAGAGAGTAAACTGTAGGGAAGTTTAACAGATTTAACAGATAATCAGAGTTGGAAGGGACCTTGTAGGTCATCTAGTCTAACCCCCCGCCCAAGCAGGAGACCCTACACCATTTCTATCAAATGGCAGTCCAATCTCTTCTTGAAAGTCTCAAGTGATGGCGCTCCCACAACTTCCGAGGGCAAGGTGCNGGCCTACAGGTGCTTTAGAAAATAGCTTGACCCCTTCCTCTCTGTGGCAGCCCCTCAAATTTTGGAAGACTGCTATCATGTCTCCCCTGCTCCTTCTCTTTGCTAGACTAGCCAAGCCCAGTTCCTGCAACCGTTCGTTGTATGATAATTGCTTAATAAGATATATCAAGTATTACTATTTATTAGATGTATAAACCATCTTTCATAAAGGAGTTCAGTGTAGTTCTTTCCTATCTTTGCTCATAACAATACCTCCATGAGGTAATGCTGAGAGAGAGATGACTGACCAGGGTCACTCAGTGAGCTTCTCTGGCTAGGATAAACTAGAATTTAAGACTATTCACTCCTAGTCCAACATTTTAATTATTGCAACACACTAATCCTGGTTGGCTTCAAGATAATCTTCAGACCATACAAGTAGAGAAGTAACACTGATCAAAAGCCACTGATAAATTTAATGGTATTGCTCATACAAACAATTCACTGTAAGTAGTGAATAGTGTCAAAATGGCCATCAAAATCTCAGCAGATGTAATAGTTTTAATACTTTAGCATTTATACATATTGGGAAAAGATCTGTTGCATATTACAGTCTGAAAAAATATTTCATCAATTAAATTTTTAAGACCTTGTTCTGTATGCAAATAACTGGTTTCAAATAATACATTCTGATTGGGTACTTAGAACGAAAAGGGATTGGTTCATAACTTAGAAACGAAAGGGATGGTTCAAAAGGAACCAATCCCTGCAGCCGGGGAGAGCGCAAAATCAAACAATTGTCATTGGCTACAAGCCGGCCGGAAAAATGTATAAAAGACCGGCGCGCTTGAGCCAATGTTCCTTTTCTACACTCTGGCTAAGAAATAAAGACTTTGCTGTTGGAAACCCGGTCTACCTCGTGTTTTTTCCGGACAAACACTGCGCGACGAGGATGGATCGTCCCTGAACGCGTGAGACCGAGCACGCGGTGAGAGAAAATTCAGACGACAACAGAATGGCTGGGAACAACGCACCGCCCGCACCTTTTAATCCCAACGAGGAAAGACTGGGATTCGTATGCAGACCGCTTCCAGATGTACCTGGAGAGCAATGAGATGGAGGACATCTCAGAACAACGCAAGAAAAGAGCCGTTTTCCTAACGCACTGCGGACCGACCATTTTCAAAATGGCAAAAGCCCTGGCGAAGCCCCGAGACGTTAAACAGTTAACATGTCCGAACTCCAGAAACTACTGAAAACGCACTACGCACAACGGTGTCAAACCGTCATAAGACGCATGAATTCTACCGGAGAGACCAGAAAGAAGGTGAGACGGTAGCTGATTCGTAGCCGCTCTCCGACAGATAGGGGAGAGTGCGAATTCTAACCCTCGATGAGGCTATGAAGACGAATCGAGTGATATTGGGACTAAGTGACTCAACAGCGCAAAGTTAAGCTACTGAACAAGCCTAAAATAACCTTAGTTGAGGCCATCAGCGGAAGCCACAGCCGCTTGAAGCCGCGAAAAAAATCGGCCGTTACCATGAGACAGAATAACACAAGCAGGGATGAACAAAACCGGCCACAAGAAGGAAACAATCTCCCCGTTACCACCACACATGAAGACTATGGCGAGACTGTCCGAGTCAGACGAGGAGACGACGAGGTCCACCGCATGTATGCCGGCAAGAAAGAGCGCGGAAAGAAATTTTGGCGGGAATGCGCTGGCTGCGGAGGAAGTCACCCGAGAGCGGAATGCAGGTTCTCGATGCCATCTGCAGAAGTTGCAAGAACGAGGGCATATCGAGAAAGTCTGCAGGAACAAAAAAAAACTACAGCCCAACGAGACGCACCAATTCCCCCACACGAGCCGAGCCCAGGCGAGCGGAGAGAAAGTGGCCGCGAAACAAGCAAACCGCAAACAAGAGAGAAACACATCAAACTGTTACAATAGGGAGCGCTAAGACGGAAAGCGGAAAGAAAGTTAACGTAACAGTAAAAATTGAAGGAAAGCCCTGCGAAATGGATAGTGGACTCGGGATCTTTCCTTGATCCATTGGTCTCGTGGAACACCATAAAACAACTAGTCCCTGATATCAACCGACAGAACTTAAAAAGCAGCGGCTAACACTCAAGGACTCAGGGAAACCGAAATCCCGGTAGTTGGCATGGGCCAATTCAAAGTCTCGTACAAACAGCATGTCGAGTGACTTCCGTTGACATAGTCGACTCCGAGATAGGCCGAGCCTCCTGGGCATCGAATATGGTTCGCACCTTTGGGCATCGGGATGACCGGGATTGACCGCGAGTGAGCACAATCGACTGGGAGGAAACCTAATCCGGTGAATTCCAAGACGTGTTCGACGGCTCACTTTGGCAAGTACCGGGGAAACCCTATTTCTTTCAGTCTAGACCCACAGGTAGCTCCCTAAAAGACTAAAAGCCAGGCGAAGTTCGTTTGCTTTAAAAAGCAAAGATTGAGGAACAGCTCAATATAACTAGTAAGCTCAGGGGGTGCTAGAGCCTGTGGACCATGCCAAATGGGAAACGCGATAGTCACACCTATTAAGCCTGATGGGTCAATCCGAATCTGTGTGTGACTACAAGGCGACCCTGAACCACGCACTACAACAGAGCGGCATACCAGGTGCAGTAGTCCAGCATTTGCTACATTCCCTGGGGGAGGAAATTTTTTGCCAAACTCGACCTGGCACAAGCATACCAAACAACTCCCAGTAGACCCCGAAACAGCGGAGGCACAGACTATAGTTACACACAAAGGGGCATTCAGATGTAAGAAGACTCCAATTTGGAGTCAGTGTGGCACCAGGCGTTTTTCAAAGCCTCATGGAACGCCTCCTAAACGGCATACAGGGAGTCGTACCGTACTTCGACGACGTCCTAATCTCAGCAAAAAAACGAAAACCAACTAAAACAGACACTTAAAAATGTACTAACTAAATTCAGGGAAGCACTAAAAGTAAAAAAAAGAAAAGTGCTGCTGCTGGCTAAAAAGAGCGTCGAATTTCTGGGCTATTTAATAGACGGTAGAGGTATACACCCACCGAAAAGAAAAACTAAAGCCATAAATAACGCACCAGAACCAAGAACAAAAGCGAGCTACAAGCATTCTTGGGTCTAATAAATTTTTTAATGTTTCCTACCAAATAAGGCTACAATAGCAGAACCAGCTACACCGGTTACTGGATAAAAAAGCAATTTGGACTTGGGGCACAAAGAAAAAAAGCCTTTCAACAAATAAAAGATTGCTAACTTCAAACACCGTTCTCATCCAATTTAGCGACACGCTACATTGAGAGTGATCCTGTGATGCTTCACCGTTTGGAGTCGGAGCCATCCTGAGCCACCAACTTCCGGACGGAAGAGAGGCGCCCATCGCGTACTACTCAAAACTCTGTCAAAAAAGTCGCGAGCGGAACTACAGCCAACTGGACAGAGAGCCGTTAGCAATTGTCACTGGGGTAAAGCGTTTTCATGAATACCTTTACGGGCGGGACAATTTTTCTAAATTGTCACAGACCACAAACCGCTACTTGGAATTTTGGCGGGAAACAGCCACACAAACATCCTGTCCCCAAGAATGACTAGGTGGTCGGAGTTCCTAGCAGGCTACTCATACACCCTAATACACCGGCGGGAAACAAATTTCCCATGCGACGCTTTGCAGCAGAGCACCATTGCCAGCAACGGAAGAAGACCCGGCACCAACGATGACTGCCCTACAGATAGAGACATGCTGCCCCGATCTACCCATCTCCGGCGAATGATGTCGCCAGAGCCACGGCAAAAGACCACTGACTGCCCGTCATACTATAAACTTGGGTAGGTAGAGGCTGCGGAAAATAAAATAAACCGGATTTAAACCTTTCCAGACCAACGAACAAACCGAACTCTCTTATAGAGAAGGATGTCTACTGTGGGGTGAGCGGGTAGTTATTCAAACAAAATTGCAAAACAAGGTACTGAGCATGCTGCATGAGGGCACCCCGGGAATTGTTAAAATGAAAAGCCTTGCGAGGAGCATTGTCTGGTGGCCGGGCATTGATAAAGACATTGAAATATTGGGTCACTCGTGCAACAAATCGCAGAGAGCCAGACCATCTCCTCCAAAAGCACCTATAAGGGACTGGGAATTCCAAGGGGCCCCTGGTCACGGATCCATATCGATTTCGCGTGGCCCTACCAAGGACACAACGTTTCTGATTGTCGTGGACAGCATACTCCAATTGGCTAGAGGTAAAAATATGCCATCAACGACAACAGAAATAGTAATAAGGGAACTAGACAACTTTTTGCAACCCACGGCCTGCCGGACGTACTAGTGTGCCGATAATGGACCTCAACTAACCAGCCTACTATTCGACAATACCTAGCCTCCTGGGTATAAGACATGCCCTCACAGCGCCGGCCATCCTGGGCAGCAAACGGTAGGGCTGAAAGAGATGGTCAGTTTAACCAAGCAGGGTTGGAAAGGATGGACACTGGGGACGTCCAAAGCAAAATAAACAGGCTACTCACCCCCAACATATAACACCAAGTACCACAACCAACAAAACCCATCAGAACTACTGATGGGCGAGAAAACTGTCAGATCGCCAGCTAGATCGGCTACATCCAAACTTCACACCAGAAAACCCCCTGACTCCTCTACACGATTCAGGAGTTTCAAAATTGGCGATTTGGTGTATGCGAAAAATTTTAGGGAGACCCATTATGGTACCGGGACAAGTCACAGACTTAACAGCCCCAAATCATACCGATATTAACAGTAGACGATGGCAGGGAGTGAAGCGGCACATTGACCAGCTCCGGTCCCGAAATTTAGAAAGAAACGATAAAACACAACAAACAATCACAAAAACGACGAAATTCAAACCAAAGAGGGGGGGAAACACGAACAATAAATAAAGAACCGTTTAATAAACAATGCCGAAAACAAACTAACCAAAAAGAGCAAAATGGAGACTCACTGTTTGGAGAAAGTTGCGAGAAGAATCCACCGAAGGAGGCCAGCCAAGCCGGCTCAACCTGCCCAGAGGAAACGGGAAGGAGCGGCGAAGCCGCCGGCCCAAGCAACTCAGCGCGGCATCGATGAAGGCCTCACCCTTCAGACAGTTCAGAGAGAAGCACAGCAGGAAACAGCAGCACCATCCGAACCGGGTCGAAGACACGCACACAAATAAACCGCCGGCAGGTCCAGTCGAGTCAAAAGAAGCCCCGCCTACTTACGAGGACTACGTCACGACGTAGGACCAAACTAAGAGGGGAGGGGTGTTCTGTATGCAAATAACTGGTTTCAAATAATACATTCTGATTGGGTACTTAGAACGAAAAGGGATTGGTTCAAAAGGAACCAATCCTGCAGCCGCGGGAAGGCGGCAAAATCAAACAATTGTCATTGGCTACAAGCGGCTGGGAAAAATGTATAAAAGACCGGCGCGGCTTGAAAGAAATAAAGACTTTGCTGTTGGAACCTGGTCTACCTCGTGTTTTTCCAGACAAAATAGACCTAATACTGTAATGTTATTTTAATATCCATCTTAACTAAAATGTGTATCTCTCCCAAAGTTGCCCCTCAGTGAACAATGCAGAAATTAGTTTTTAAAAATGATAGAAACAATAAGTGTCTAAAAGCATCCGAAAGTTTTGCATTAATTCAGCAAGCATCTTCCCTAATGAACCACTTGGATTCTTGCTTGCTTTGTTTCTAATTATTATAAAGTACAATGGGAACAATGTGCAACTCACAGTCCATGTTACTTCAGAAAATGGGACAGCTTGAGGACCCATGGAATTTATTGCCTCCAGGATCCAGCTGCCATCCAAGGCAAATTCCAATTTAATCAAACTGCAAAGGAATAAGGGTCCATCACATTTTTCTTCTGTCAGTCTTGTGTTATTAGCTGATATTTTATCTAGTGAAAATTAAAATGATTCTCTTCCTCCCTCTCTTTTCATTACCCAATTAAATATTTTATGCATATTTCTGAACTTCCTATTTGCCTACATAAATATTACTAAATATGCAATGGCAACAAATAAGCAATAAGATGTGGTATAAAAGAATATTGTACATAGGAATATATAGGCTGTAACACCCTATGCTGTGCTTAATTTATTTTCAGATTGGATTACTGCAGTATTTTATATGATAGAGAAGCTTTTGAGGGCTACACTAAAGTTCTGTTGGTAATAAATCCAATTAGAGATTGGGACAATTGGTAAATAATCCTGCTTTAAATATTCTTGTCATGGAATTGTGATGCCTGGCATATGAAAGCATGAAAACCCAATTCAAAACAAAAGAAAATCTTGCATAATCCACCCACCACCCTTTACCACCACATTATGTGTTTTTTTTCTATGAAGAGTCAAACTTTCAAATAACTGAAAATATATGCTGATATGCTGCAGTGTCTGTCAGAGTACCGAGTGAAATAATAGTACATATAATTAAACTCAGTTTAGTGGTTGTTAATTCCACCCACAAGCAGCCTCTAGGGAGGATCTTTCTATGTTGTCATCCCAAATGCAATCAGTTTCCAACTGGGACTTGTTTCTGAAAGAATCCACCCACTTTCTGCAGAATCTCTACAGCACTTTCCAGACAAAAGTTGGCAGCTCTAAAAAGAATTTTGCAAAGGATGGTAGCTCAGAGAAATGTTCCAGCAGACTGCAAGCACTGATCACGACAAATAAAATTCAAGAATAATGTGAATAATTGCTGTGTGCAACATAAAGCTCCTTGGGATTTTGTTTTCATTTTTGTAGGCACAGCAGCTGGAAATCTCAGAAAAAGACAGAGCAACTCTGAGGTGGATTGACCCTAAGCTGGAATTCTTTTCATCTGAAAGTCACCATTGCATTTACACCATTTCTTCCATTATTGGTCAATAGATGTATGACAAGGCATAAAGAGAAACATACATTGTACTTGCAGTACAAACATTAACACATTAAATTATAACTATGTTAATGGAAGTAAAATAGAGGTTTTCAATAATTACGTAGTACTGGCAGTACTGGTAGTATTATACTGCTTCCGATAACTGTCATCTCTTTTTATTTTTGCCCACTGTAAATTTAATCTGCAGGTTCTTAGCAATAGAACTTCCACAAAATTTCAGAATTGGTTTGCCATTGCCTGCTTCCTAGGGCTGAGAGAGTGAGTGACTTGCCCAGGGTAAAGTAAGCTTTGTGTCTCAAGTGGAACCAGAACTCATAGTCTCCTATGACCAGACTAGCTCTCCCCATGGTGCATGCAAGTATAGAAAAAGTGGTCGCATATTTTCTCTCATGCTGCATCCAAACATTCACTATATAACCTATCCAGAGGAAAGGAATAACTGGTTACCAGAATGAGAAAAAAATATGGCTTGTATCCAGCATGTGTTTCAATATGTTTGCAATTTTAATTGATCATAAATCTCCCTTGTCTTGCACTTATGATTCATCTTGTCCACAGTTATGTAGAAGAGCAATGATACAATGACAAATCTCATCCTTTGTTCTAGTAAGAAAGAAAAACAGTTCAGTAAGGATAGGAATACAGATATAAATACTTAGATCCCAAATTATTCAGATGATATTGGATGGCTGACGATGAAATCTCATTTAAGAACAGTTTATTTCATGGTATTCCAGATGTGTCTTGGGCTTTTGCTATAACACCATACTAATACTACATTATTTGGAAAGGGCGTTGGTACTTACCTGGTATGCCTGTTCTCTGTGAGCTGTGAAGAGCATCCAGAAGTGGGAGGTGCTTCAGCCTCTTCTGGAAAGGCTGGGTTTAAAATTCTGGGACTCTCCTCCTCCTCCACGGGACACCTCCCCAGCGGGATACCTCCCCAGCGTCTCCCAGTTTTGCGAAGACTGAGTGCCAAAGTCCAGAACTCATCACCTAATCTAGATCCCTGACCGGAACAGAACCCCACCAGACAGAAAGAAATGGGTGGGGCTGGATGCTCCTCACAACTCACAGAGAACGGACATATCAGGTAAGTACCAACGCCCTTTCGCCCATGAGCTGTTCAGAGCATCCAGAAGTGGGACATACCAAAGCTTGGCCTGTCCTTAGGGAGGGACTCTGTCTGGA
>BHFT01061872.1:0-19694 GCA_004320025.1 Laticauda laticaudata
CCTCCCCGCGTCCGTGTTATCCACTCCGGTTATGCAAATTTTTGCCCCTTTTGAGAGTGGATAACAACGGATGGAACTTGCTCATCCGCTGTGTCCTTTTTGCATCCGTTGGCCAGTGTGACATGGGCTTTAATCAGGACATCACTTGGAAAGGAATTATTCTTAAAACAACACTTACTACTTTTCTATCTTGGATTTGGGTAGATTTTGTCTTTGGTTAACTAATTATGGGTTATTTAGTTTGTATCTATCTTGGTCCAACCATCTCTCTTTCTCTCAATCCTACCATTACATCTGGCTGCATAACTTTCCTGAAAAAAAAAAATGGTTTCCAATAGTATAGCAAACTGCAGCTGCATAGAAATAGTTTTTTTGAGAGAGAGAAAATATATGCTATATATTTCCTATGAATATGTTAGAAATAATACAAATCAATTTTCCACAATTGTGAGGGAAACTGTTGTTGATTCTGGAATTCTAGTATGTGATACTTTTACAAAGTTTTATCATGCAACAGGAATTACAGTTTTAAAGAAATAAATTTAATATATCATTTTGAGCTGTGATAGAAATGGTGCATCGAAAAATTTATTTTCTTGTCAATTCATGTTCATCTGATTCAGTGCTAAATGTATATGCTTGTATGTAGGTGCATATGCTTGGCTTCAGCAGTTCAATTAGATGAGTCTGATAATGGCCCTTGCAGCAAAAAAAATTGTCATATTATGTTAAAGCTTCTTCTGCATTCAAAGTATTTGATCTAAAAACTAAGACATTATCTAAATAGTGAAATAAGCACACATTTTAATGTGTTAGCCACAATAACAGTGATGCTGCTGTTACTAATTTATATGTTCTGTCCAAAATGTACATGTTTGTACATTTTCTAATCCCTGGGAGAATCATTTTACAAATATAATTTTAAAAAAGAAAAAAAAGAAAATACATCTTTATATATTTATTATTTTCTAAAAATCTACATGTTTCATTACTATGTTTTGTTATCTAACCATTGATAGAATAGATCCCAAATTTTATAAAATTGTTTATCATCTTGTTCTCTAATTTCAAATGTCAATCTACTCATTTCAGCACATTCCAATATTTTCTTAATGATCTCCTCCTGTGATGGTGTCTTCTCATTTTTCCAGGTTTTCGCAAATACAATCCTAGGCGCTGTTAACACATTTACAATCATATACCCTGTTCTTGCACACATATCTACAAATGAAATGCACCCCCCCCATATAATATAGATCACTATTGAGTCCAAAATTTCTGTTGCTAAGTGAGACATTTGTTAAGTGAGTTTTGCCCCATTTTATAATCTTCCTTGCCACAGTTGTCAAGTGAATCACTGCAGTAAAATTAATAATGTGGTTATTAAGTGAATCTGGCTTCTCCATTGACTTTTCTTGTCAATGAATGTTTTGTCAAAAGTTGCTGTCATGACTCTGGGACTCTGCAAACATAACAAATATGAATAATCTGAATTCTGATCACATGACATGGAGAGGCTGCCATGGTCATAAGTGTGAAAAGCAATAATAAGTCACTTTTTTCAGTGCCCGTTATAACTTTGAATAGTCACTAAATAAATGATTCTAAGTTGAGAACTACCTGTACTGAGCTCATAAAAGGGATATTCATGAAAGTCCTGCATAAAATCTGAGGGTCTCACTCTGAGAATCAGTTGTGTGCCTTGTGCAGGCGGAAGGAGATTCATGATTCAAATCACCCTCCCTTTTCTCTGGAATTGCCACCTCCCGGCTCTGGAATTCCTGTCACTCAGCAACACTGTGCTTACTGATATCCTATGGTGTTTTAATTAAAGCAATTGTCATGGGACACTATGCAAGATGTGAATTTTTCTTTCTTCACAAAGCAGGAAAGCAAGAGCTGAGTCTGTCACATGAAATGTCTGCCAGAGGCCACAGAGGCTTTATAACCTCATGGCTTTTTAATGTGATGAAGCACTTTGCAGTCCTGTCATGCCTTTCATCAAGGATCTCAAAGCACAATAAATTAGAACTTGCAATCTTAGCTGGAACATTAGGCACACAGCAACACTGTACAAAGCCACTTGACATGAGAGTTTATAGGCAAGATGGGATTGGCAAACTTTCACAAGGTGGCAACGTAATACTAATATTGAATTAATTAGTTACAAAAGCATTTCCTGGTTCCTTTCTTGAGTGCATCTTGGGGATGCACTCAACTTTGTCTGTTTAACCCTGCACATCCAAAGGATAATCTCTTTCCCAGAGGTGTATCATGGAAGCTTATAATTGAATGTAAAAATCGATGTCCTTTAGAAACATCTACAGTTTCTATGATACAAAGGAGATCTCTGACCCTTACCCAGATAGTTTTGTCCTAGATGAATTTTACTTCAAACTGAAAGCAAGACATTATTGTGTATTTGAATGTTTCTCTTGAAGATGGTTCATAAATTTCTTTGGAATGGAGAATACATACATAGTAACTGTAAGTGCATGCTCAGGAACATGTTTCTGTCATATTCAAAATCTTCATTGTGAGTCTGTAAGCACTTAGCACAAAAGACTCAGCCATATCATCCAACTAACAAGAAAAAGGCACTTTGGCTAGTGGGGAAAGCATATGAACCTAAAGGTCTTCTGCCTCATTGGATATCAACATACCCTGACTATAATAAGTCATAGAATTTCTGAGATTCTTAATTTTCTTCACATAAAGCAGTTTAAGATTTATTTCTGTAAACAATTAAATGTGAAAATGACTGCAGATTTTCCCTAGAGGACAGGCAAAACTGCATGCAGGGTGTGATACTCCACCACAGTAAAAGAAAAAAGAAAAAGCCACTCTGAAAAACAATGCCTCCTGGCTGATTCAGGATTCAGGTCTTGTAAGTACTCAGTCAGGTGCCAAGCATAAGTGGACTTTATAACTTAACTTGTAAACTTATAACCAACACCTGAAATTGTACTCAGACACCAAATGGAAAAAATATAAAAATTTCCTGCATAGGTGATATAAGCCTGCACAATTATATTGCTGGTGTTAGTACCCATCTTTTCTGGGTTCAGTTTCAGTCTGTTCTTTTTAATAAAGTTTCTTACAGCCTCCCAGGACTGAATAGGATGTTGACAGCAACCCCTCATAACCTATAGTTGAAATGTAAAGCAGACTATCATCAGCATATTGATGATATCACAGCTCAGTTATATGTAGAGTACCTATTTAAACATATTTTGTCTTCAAAAATCATTCCTGGCATTAAAAAGTATGATTTTGCTATGCAAAAGGGAGCACAATGTGTGCTCTCACTTCTTTCATTAGCACCACCTCCTAATAACAACATTGTTGTAGAAAGAGTTGAGTTCCTGTTGGGATCCTCTGTGGGAAGAAATATCCATCAAAGCATTTCTGAAAAGAATCCACTGGAGCAACATTCATTCTACCTGGTTTTGTTAGGCTCTATTTGCTCCTGAAAACCATTGACAGATGTACCCTGTAATATTTCCATTCCATCTGATACACAAAATTTGGTTGAGAGGAGAGAATATTAAGATAGATTTAGCATATTTAAACATTCTGTGTTAGAAAACTTTCAGAAGAAAGAGAAAGAGAAAAAGAGAGATAAAGAAAGAAAGAAAGAAAGAAAGAAAGAAAGAAAGAAAGAAAGAAAGAAAGGAAGGAAGGAAGGAAGGAAGGAAGGGAAGCTTGTGCATCTTGCTTTGTAGAGGTTGAACAAAAACAACACATATTCTGATTCAATGTTTTTATGTTATATCCCTGTAATTATCATTCTGAGATCAATGTGTTCTTGCATGTGAAATGTCATATGAGGGGGGAAAGCCCTGTGAATTTGAAAATTGTTCTTAGAACAAAATATATAATATTTATTTACAGCAGTACAATTATGCTGACGAGAAAGATTTGAATCACAAAATGAAGCAATGGGAGCAAGAAGCCAACAGAAAATAAAATTAAAATTGCAGAAAATACATGTTTACTATTTGTCACTTTTTTAAAATGTGTAGAGAAAAATACAATTGATTTAGAAGCCTTCCCCATAAAGGGTTACGTCTGGAGTAACCAAAGGCAGTGGCCTTTGAATATCCATTACCCAGAGTAATTTTTTTTCTAGTGGGATCTAGAAATTTCTGTTCCTTTTTGATATCGCTATTTGGAAATAGAGATAGTATAAATTCTTGCCTGTTCTTTGTGTGTTTATCTCTCTCTGCCACTTTTGCCTATCCTCTGTTTTTGCCAGTTAATTGTTTTGATGTTGTGCTAATGTTTAATATAGCATTAAGTTACATTTTTACTAGATGAAGTGATGATGGGGTGTTTGTTTATTCTGCTCTGGTCTAGATAGAGATTGTGAATGTGATGGGTCTAAATAGAACTGGAAATTGCCCACAATAATTTCTCAACAATGTGCAATAACAATTATTTTAATAAAATTTTGATAAAATTATTGTGATAAAATGACAAAAACTCCCTTGAACTCGACTCAACTCCATATAGCTTTCCTGACAATAATGTAGAAATTGTTTGTTTTTTTTAGTTTTTCCCCCAGTCTAGCCTAAAGCTAAGACGTTTCCTGCTAGTTTTCTCCATCTAAGAACTCACCAAGTCTGATGCTCCTCAGCTTTTTTAACCCTTCCTCTTTCTTTCTTTCTTTCTTTCTTTCTTTCTTTCTTTCTTTCTTTCTTTCTTTCTTTCTTTCTTTCCAGCCAAGGTCGGTATACACTGCCACTTGCTGTTTGTATTTTGTAATAACTGTTGTTAGTGAGTTCTGGACTTTGTTGCTTTGTCTCCCAGTTTATAATATGGAGTATTCCTTGAGCTGTCCTTGTCAATGGAAATTCCAGTTGTTTCTCTGTGACTGAATGCTTTTGACCAATTGAGACTTTTATGCCAGTTGTAATTTATATAAAAGGAACACTCAAGTTGTCTCATAACAAAAAACACAAGCTAAAACATTAAAGTGAGTGTTAAAATCATTTAAGTATTAAAAGCCTCGAGGAAAAAAGTAAATTTATCAATTTTTTAAATATTAAGAAAGGCCAATTCAGACAGAATATATTCCATAGTCAAGAATCAACTCAAGAGAGATATTCATCCTCCATCCTCCATATAATCCTACCATATGATCCCTGACAAAAAAAAGTGTTTCTAAACAGAAAATAGCTTTTTTTATACTTGAATTATTCTTATTTACTATATATAGACTGCAAAGAATGTCCAGGAGTTGTATATAATAAAAATGCAGTAACAATGGATCATAATGATCATATAGGACCTGTACAGTGATAGCTGTTGGACTTCATATGTAGACATATAGAAATGTTTTCCTGATTTTACAGCTTCATTTATTTATATTGCAAATGTTTATGTTTATTCATAAGTTAAAGTCCAGGAAGTCCAATTGTACCCAAATAAATTGGAATCAGATGATAGCTACTGATTGATTAATTGATTATATTTCTAGACCACCCAGTAGAAAAAGCCAACTCAGTGGTTTATGAAACAGTTCTTTTTTTAAAAAAAGAAAGCATAAAATCTAATATCCAAACTTATAAATAAACAGGTCGAAAGAATAAAAAATACAATCAGAATAAAATTATTCTATTATGGATTGAATTATTTAAATTTTATTTTTAATTCCTTTGTAAGTGATCCTGGGAATATAACTGAAGAGCAATATAACGTATATCATATTAAGTAAATATACAAGTAATGGATATGGATGGGAGGAGTAGAAAAACAAATTATGTAAACTGATCTCTTAAAAGTGAAGTAATGAGGGTAAAGCAAGACCCTTCACAAAAGAAAGCACCAAAAATTGGAAAATAGCAAAACCAAATTAAAGCATGCAATCATAGCAGTAGTAATTTTGGCAAAAACTAAAATACATAAAAATAAAGAAACAATATTAAGACAAAGCTTATCTATACTGGCAAACATAACACAAATGATATCCCATTAGATTTTTCCTTTAGATCTAGAACTTGAATGATATATAGGCATAACAAGCATGGGGATATAGCAATGCAATTTATAGAGGATCAGGACAGAAGCTCAAGTAACAAATTTTAATTAAACAAATTAAACCATTTAAGTATTGAAGTTCCAGATTAATAACATGGAGGAAAACTATAAGTGGGATCCATAAATGCAATATGAAAGGTATTTATAAAGACAAATCAGTTCAGTTGAGACTCCAATTGCAGATTGTGATACATATTGTTCTTGGACCTCAGGACTGTGTGACTAATTTAAACATGTTGTAAAAGGTTAATTTAATGTGGAAATTTAGAAGAGCAATGCAATGATGAAATATATTACAAAACCTGCATTTCAAGACCCCAGTTGTTCATAAGAGCTACATGCCATAAAAATGCATCCATAGTTACCACTTAAAATTTCAGCAACACAGAAAATTCTGATGGCATTGACTAAAAGAGATGAAAAAGAAATGAATTAAATGAACAAAAACAAGATGAAACAACTTAAAAGAATCTATAGTGTAAGACAATCCAAAAAATGATTTTAGGAAAGTCTGGCAAAGATGAAATAAGAATGTATTTGGACTCAGGAGATAAAGCAACTCTAAGAAAACATGCTAAAATGTCTTTTGTACAAATCTTCAGTCAATTAATAGGAAGCAACATATTGTTTTTCATGGATTATAAAATATTGAATTTCCACAAATTCATTTCAATAACAAAAGATTCAAATTCAGTTTTTAAACCATTATTTGTCCAGATTATTGTTTGTGAGTTTATAGTTTCAGATGTTATATAAAATATATACTTGTAAGTAGATATCTTTTTTTGGGGGGAAAAAAATTATTGATTTTTAGAAACAAACATAGACAAACACAACATAGAACATGAAAACATAAAACCTCTTTTCTGAAAGCAGCCTGATCCCGGGTTACATCTCTTTACAACACCAATTCAAATCCTGCTCATTTTTATATACATTCCATTATCTTATTGCCATTTTACATTTTCTACAAGGCTCCTCCCCTCTTTTAACTTTCTTAATTTTATTTTTATTTGTTTCATCTCAAATCAGATCATTATATTATATTCTTTGTCAGTCCTATTTCAGCTATCTATTATCTTTTCTCCTTAAACAAAATTCCTCCTGTAGTCACTAATTGGAGTATAACGCCTTTATATCTTTCCCCTGAAATTATAACACTTAATATTAGAACGTAACTTCCATTCGATTCTGCATAGCACATTAAGCTAGACACTACATTTTAAAAAGAAAAAAGAAAGTATAAAAATATAAAACAACGATCCATACCAATTCATATCTATCATTAAAGTTAATATTCATTTAAATTTTAAACATTTAACACATTACTTTTCAAACAGGTATCATGCTTCTATGTGGAACGCTTGTAAACTTTCCATGATTACTTCCCCCTCCCTTCACTTGCATTTTTAAAACATTATGTTATTAAAATGTTCCCTTCCTTTCTAAATTAATTCTCTCATTAACATTCTTCATTTTATTTTATTCAGAATTTTTCACTAAATCATACGCTGTTTCCAATTTTCTAATATATTTTCTAAATACAAAAATCATACAATACAATATATTGTTGTACCTTTGCAGAATCCCTTTTTCAATTAAATTTTTACCCATTATCTCTAAATAAGTCCTGTTTTCTTTACATCTTGCTTCACACCCTAGCTTCTCTTCTCTTCCCTCCACCTTTGCTATTTTCTCTCTGCCCTTTTACCCCCTTGTCCTCTCCACCTCGATTTCCCTTTCTGTATTCCTTTTTCTGTTGCTTTCTACGTTATATCCACTTTTCACCTATATTTCCCTTTTTTTTGGTTGTTTTTTTTTAGATTCTCAAATTCTCCATTCTCTTTCCCCTCTTTCCCCTTTCTTCCCCAAGTAAAGTTACTTGTTCGTTAAAGATGGCTACTTCTTTGTCCCAATCTTCTTGTTGCGTAGTCTTTTCTTGTAGTTTCTCATAGGTAAAGATCCCATTCTAAGACTGAAAAAACGGAACCAAGAGAGCCTTCCCTTCTTGTTCCTCTCTTTTATTTTTTAAATTCTATTTCAGTGTGTCACAAGTGATGCCATTGTACAGTTTTTTTTTTCTTTTAAACACCACCAAGTGTTTTTAATCCTTCCAATATAATTCCAAAAGTCCCAAAATCACCAAACAATCCAAATACACACAGCTGTTCCTTTTTTATACTTTCTTCCTTTTTTCACTTTCTCTTCCTGGGGTTAGTTTTAGTTACAAAGTTCCAGTTAAAATGTATCTTTTGGCAGTCCTGTTAAAATTTAACTTTAGATTCTTTAGATTCCAGGCTATCTTCCTCCTTCCACATTTCCTGTTTATTCTCTTCCTCTCCCTTCCCACTTACAGCAAAAGAAAAATTTTCTTTTCTTTTTTTTTTGCCTTTATATATTCAGAAATATTTATTATTTCTCTTGGCATTAAATTTTCCAGCTTTAAATACCTGTTGATGCCAAAGCAGATTTTTCCGATTTCATCTCATCTCATTCGCTGTCACTGTAAGGAAGGAGAGTGAAAAAAAAAAAAACAATTTTCCCTTTTCACTTTCATTCGCTGCTTCCGAGTCTTCTTTGGAGCAATGTATCTTTTTTTTTTTTAAGTTTAAGTTCCAGGATGCCTTTAATTGTTTCTTCTTATCCCTGTCAGCCAAAACTTTCACTTCAGCCACTTTCTTCTGCCTGCACATCTTTTCTGGATGAGGGCTTCTTTGAGGCGGCCATTTCTGACCGCTGCTCTACTGCCTTTGGGAAAGGGAGTTAACCAGCTGGGGAGGAAAGATGCAGCTTTCCTCGACTCTGTTGGAGTCTCCCCCTTCTTCACCAACCTCTACGGGGTGGCTTAGCCCTAAAGCCAGCTGGCTCGGGATGCTCCAGCGGTGAACCCAGGCAGAAACTGCGCAGAGTTTCTGAACTGTAAGTAGATATCTTTAGAGAATGAAAATACAGAGTTACCAGTTTGCCAAGATAGAAAAATTATACTATTCATTTTTAAAATTAACTCAAGATTTCTGGGAATAGAAAAGTTTAATTAAAACCTGGCAACACAAGACTTCAGGATCAAGTAAAATATTATGCAAGAGACAATTATAGAAGTTTTTAATATATGATGAAATATTATTTAAATAAATAAAGGAATTACAAAAAACAAAACAAAATAAAAGTTATATTGAGGTAGAGACATTTCAATAATTTTTACTGCACATGTTCCTCCACTACATATTTATAGAAAACAATGGATGTAGAAAGTCAACAAAGCAGGAAATGCACTTCCCAAAAAATACTGAACAGCACAACTGGAACATGCTAATGATAACTACTAACATTTTAGTAATAGCAAAAAATGGTTTATAGATCATGCTATTATTTCCCATAATTTACCCAGGAAAAATGGAATAAATGGTAATTTGAAGAAGCTGATATTATTGTCTGTTTCATGATGTCTTTTTCACCAAACTCAAAAACAGAAGCTAAAACCATTTTTAAACAAGTGATATTCTGGAATTCTTGAGGGAATTCCAGAATATTAATAAGGACAGACCTAATCTCAATTCAGATGTGTGAAGTGGGGATGAGATTGTTCCATAAGAAAGAGAAGGCTCATCTCCTCAGGATCCCCAAATATACTTCACTGATGGATGAGACCTCTTGCCAGATCTGATGGGGCAGGCAGATGTAATCAAGAAGAGGCAGTTCCTGAGATAACCTTGTCCCATGCCATGAAGGTCTTGAAAGCTCAAAAACATCACCTTGAATTAGCCTTGGAAGCCCTGGCATATCCTTATTAGCAGCCACATATTTTGGCACAGATCAAACAAGAGCTTTGCTTCTCTTAGAAAAAAGATTTAACATTATATTTCATTCAACTTTGGCACAGCAAGTCTCTTAGGATGTTATCACTTGCTTACTTCTAACTTCATACCCATTGATTTTATACTCGTTTTCTTTCTCTTCTCCTCTCCCCTGGAAAAATCTGTTAAGTAGGACCTAGGAAATAAGAGAAAGAAGGGCCTTATTGGTTTCAAATGTAAAGAGGAACTGAGTTCTCACTGTATCAAAAGAATTTGGCATGAAAGTAGCCTTTGTTCCAAGATACACTGACTTCTTTCAGCTTCTGACTCTCCAGCTGCTGGGAGCAGGGCAGTGTTTTGACGGACTGAGCAAATGTAATGCAGTCAGTTGTTTTAATTCCCAGCCAGTTGCCGACATCACTCACAAGATTCAGGGGGGAGGGGGGAAATGGAGAATGAAGAGACTGGATTCTTAGCTCAGCATAAGAACTACATTTGGATGGCATAGTAAAAGTGAGCTGATTGCTGAATGTAATAGATACAGCAGGCAGCATTTATACATCTAGGTAAACTGGAGCAGGAATCTGATGTTTCTCGCCAATCATTTGGAACATGAAACCCCTTTTGTGGTGGTGGGGGAAGGAGTAACATTTTTCCCTTCACTTTCATTTTAGCCCCAGGGAACTCTTTTCTCTTTTAGTTCTTTCTTCTCTTCCCTCCTCTTGTCTTTATTATAGCTGTATATATAGTGCCTGAAGAAAACAAACACAAATTTTGCTATTGCAATGTAACTGAATATATATTCTCCCCTCCAAAACTTCATTTTTGCCTTCATGTTTCAGATATTTTAACAACTTCCTACATTAGATTCTAGGGAAAACATATACTTAATAACTTAACTCCCAAACTAGATATATTTACATTCACCTCTGGGAATAAACTCAGCAGTAGAAATAACATAATTGCAATAATGAAAATAAAATATTTAAAAATTAAAGATAAGAAATAGAGAATTTATAATAGCTTCAAATTTATCTTACAATCTGATAGGGTTGTGTTGCAAAATAATTGCATATGGTTCCTCATTTATTGTTGATGTATCTCACTTCAAAATTGGTGGTAAAAGAATAGGGAAGTTGTTCTACCTTCCCACTATTAAAATAGAACTTGCTTGCTTGTTTATTAATTTTATACAATTATTAACTAGACTCCTTTCAAGATCAGACCCTGAGATAATACATTATACAATATGAAAGAAACAATTAAGCATCAAGAAGATTATGAAGGCATAAGGTAAATACACCTAGAAGCAAAATAATTAGCTTGAAATTGATTCAATATATCTGGAAATGGCTTTGAAGAGGCAAATGGAAGGTTTTTGATATTTTTTAAACTTTGGCGTGGGAAAAGACTGAGAATGCCATGGACACCAAGGAAACAAATCAGTAGATCATCAGTAAATTAAACCAGAATTCTCACTCAAGGCACAAAGGATTAGACTCAAATTGTCCTACTTCAAACACATTATGTGAGACTAGTTCTCTGGAGAAGGCTCAGTGGTGAGATTCAGCCAGTTTGCCCCACTTCAGGAGAACCGCTTGTTAATTTTCTGAGCAGTTTGGTAAACTGATTGTTGGAAGAAATAATTAGGGAGAGGACCAGTTGTTAAATTATTTGAATCCCACCACTGAGAAGATTCTAATGCTGAAAAAGAAAGAGAAGAAGACAACCAGCAGAAAAATTGATGGACTCAATTATAGTGGTGATTAGACCAGGGGAAAGACGATCATAAGCAACATGTCTATGTGACTGCTCAGAAGTGCAGATGATTTGATTGGTACATATGCAAGCAAGCAGTATCAGGAAGACAGAAGAAGGTGGATTCCATAAACAAATAGGATCCATACTTCTAACAAATATTCATGCCATTGCATACATGTATTTTAATTGCTAAAATAAAACGGTGTGAAATAAAAAACAGTGTGAAAATGAAATCTGAATTGTTTCTATCCTGAGGCTTTTTCTAACCAAACAGTAAAAAATAGCATGTAAGTTATATCTCTAAAACAATTATTTCATTGTTTTAACTCTTCATTATTGAAATATATGTCCATATTTTCATTTCTCAAATATATACTCTCGTTTCCCAGTTATTTTAATCTAGATATATAGGTATCCATGGCTTCCTAATTAAATTGGCCAAAAGCACTGCATATTATGCTGAGTGGATGGTTTGATTTCTGCATTCCTTGGTTTAATCTATTGTAGAAGTCTTTCTACAATAGATAGCTCAGGTTTCTGATGGTTTCTCACAGCATGCTCCTTGAGGAAGAGAAAAGTGGGTATCACAAAGAAAATGAGAAAGAAGAAAAGGCTGACAGAAAAGAATGACCAACCTATTAACTAGTTGCTTGAATCCTTCATATCAAAAAGGCCTCAATAGATTACTCCCTGATGGAAATGTGACTCTTGATGGGGGGGGAGGAATGCTATCCCTGACATTATGATCTTTTCTTGCCATTGTCTGTGCCTTCTTGCTTGGATGATATGGACAACTTACTCAATTATTCTATCCTTATTTGGTATATTTTGATTTTTTTTAAAAAATCTGTCATTAGGGGGAATCTGCCTGAGACACCACCATCTATAAAACTTCATTATTATTATTTTTTTAGAAGATTTGGAGACGAACATGTGTTTAATTATTTGTAAAGCTTCCGACAATGTTTTTGTTGTTGTTGAACATGACAATAATAATACATGACTGTTATATGCTCATCTGCTAAATAGAACTAAAAAATATTACATAAAAGCATACAGTGAATTGAAAAATTTACAGTAAGTTAAATCTTTAATGTAAAGCACTTATATTATATCAGATAATAGCTTTTATATGTTTATATTATTTTATGCTACTTGATGCTTTTTTATTTTGTGTTGATTAACTGTATGCTCTGCCTATGAAATTTTAATTCTTCGGCAAATTAAAAATACAATAAAGTATTACTACTGTTTACTACTGTTATTGCTTTCCATCAGATTTTATTAGAGGTTCCTGCTGGCAGCTTCAGGTATTGTTAATAATAAACATTAATAATATGCTCCTATATGAATTTAATTACCTTTTAAGACCATGCCAGTTGGTAGTCATCATTGCATCTTACAATAAATTGGCAACTCTACCAAGTCTCTTCCTGCACCCCTAGTTGCTGTTTTATTGAATTTGAAAATCTCAACTATTTTACAAATAAGTCATTTCAGCTTTTCATTCTTATGATCCATTCTGGTTGCATTTTTCAGACCCTACAACATTCCTGAACACTGGGACCTTTACCAATCTAGTTTCTGAAATCATGGAATGAAGTTTTCCTAAGAATGAGATAGCACAGTATAATTTTCCTCCAGATGGTGTCAAATACCTTGTCATCTTCAGTCCCACCCTGCTTTCTGATAATTCATGAGGTTGGGCATTTGGTAGAGCTTTTTAATCTGAAACTCAGCCAGGAGAAGTATTGCTTGAGGCAGGAATAAACAGGTTCCCCTTGCATAAGCCAAGAATTGATCCTTGATGAGTTCAGCTTGGACTGTTGGGCCATCTGTCAATGCAGGCTGTACCTTGTTCTCTGGCCTTGCCAGATTACCCCATAATTGCTCAGAGTAACAACAGGCAGTAAGATGGAATCATTAATTTGTAACTGATCAGTTTTCACTACCCATTTTCCATCTTCTTCATTTTAACTTCCCTTTTTATTACATTTGTCCTATGTTGATATTTCTTTCTTCCAAGAAACAACACACTACATAATAGCTTTAAAACTATGGATTGCTCTTAAACTTCCCTCCTTTTAGAGTTATTAAAAGGCCAAGTATCCATAGACCGTTATGTGTATGTTTCTCATTGTGTTTTTCACCTGTGAAGTCAAGGGAGTCATCTAGATATGCATATGCATCTGGCTGCAATAGGGAATTCTGTTCAGCTATCATCCTGCACAAGTTTATTACATGTTTATAAGTAGCACTATGGGATATAAGAAGTAAAATTGTCATATACTTCTGCAGAGTGTATTATTGTTCATATGTGTAATGATGTGAATTTCAACTGCCTCCTAATATGTTCCACATTCTCTGGAGTATCTTTTTTTAGACTTGCTGTTCCATAATCCTGCTTTCAGCCAAAATTGTGAATATACAGTTCATAGTATGGTGTTGAATTTGAATCTTGTTAAATTTCAGTAGTGTGACTATTGCTTCATATCAGGATATGAATGTCAGAGGTTTAATATATTCAGCAAATGGAGAATCTCATAGAGTTTAGAAGTTCTTTTATTAACCTTTCATACTGATTCATGTTGTGGCTTTCAACAAATCACTCTATTCTCAGTCATAATAGAGTATTGCACAATTATGCAGGTTGGAATTATCTTGATAAATGAATATACAAGTAAAATATGATATAATGACTGCAATTCTAGAGTCTTGTTTCAATACTACATACTGCTGCTAATTCTTAAGAAACATTTTTTTAAAAAAAGAAAAAACAGAATATATTTAGTATAAACTTGATTGTGCTGTTTACATAGTACATGCAGAAGCTATTTCTAAGAATAAGAATTTGGCATTTTTGCCACTACTCACCATTTTCCTCTTGCCATTATCAGTCTCCTTTGGACAAAAGAGAACTTTCAACTGCATCTCCAAGACTATTTTGTATCTATGCCAAACTATGAGAGCTCTTTGAAATGCAACAAGAGAAGTGTTAGCAGTGAAGTTAGGAAGGCTTGGTTTGTTTAAAAAGTTTTTAATCAGTGATTTTGCTTGAATTCACATTCAGTCTTGATTTTACCATTGCAGTATTGTTTTTCTTTATTGAATGGTTGCTTTTTCTTTATTCTCATTTGTTGTTAGGTTTTGTACAATTTTAAAAACATGATTAATATTTAAGTTTAATTTATTTTGAACCACTTTTGACTTAAATCACTATTGAAAAGTAGTGCGTCTCTAAAACAAGTTAAAGGGAGAAATCTTTAGTTATTATGTGATTGACACAGGCCATCAACATTTCATGGGATTTCATTGTGGTTACCTGGTTTTAACACTCTTACATTGTATCTGGTATGATTTCACTAATGTTGGGGGGGAGTGTACATTTTTGCTGAACATTTGTTTCATTTCAGCTCAGCAGCTCAGGAGAGCTTCATTGATCAAGCACATTATTTAAAGCAGGGCTGTCAAACTTGCAGCCAGTGGGCCAGATGCGTCACATACTGGCCATGCCCGCACCTGGTTTATTGAAGGGAAAACAGTTTGCTGTGTCATGTAACGCTGCCATGACAATGTGAGTTTGACAGTCCTGCTTTAAAGGATGCTAATACTTTTGAAAAAGAAAAATCCTTAGCAATATGTAGAATGATCTGAGCATGAAATAAGAAGAGAATTGGCTTATGCAGTTCATACTGGGTTATACAACAGCCAGTTCTCTACAGCTAGCCCAGTGGGGGATGTTTTTTTCTCCTGACAACCACTCCTCTTAGGAATCTCTTCCCCTTTAGAGTAAGGGACACTTCAGTATATCTTTCAATTGTGTTTAATGCAGTGTCCTTCTAATAGGGATCTAATACATAGTCTGAATCTTGTTTCAAACATTAACTTCATACATTGTGCTAGGTTTCACATAGCATGTGTGAACATAGCTGTTGGATAAAAATTACATTCAGATTAACCTGTGATATCAATAAACTCCTTATCAAAGAATTGCATTTTGGTGGTGGCATTCCTTCCAGAGAGTAGGGGAGATATATAAAGAGGGAACCATTCATTTTCCAAGCTGACTTCTGAATAGATAACCACACTTAATGAGTCATTGTTATATCTTATTTGCCTTTGTATGTGCCACTTTTCCTGTCATTTCAGTAAAAGCAGAGGGAAATGGGACAAATTATTTTTTTCAGACTCTATGAGTCTTAAATTAACATTGATGAGTCATTTTATATGAAAGAGTTAGCAGAGCTAGGCTTGCTTTTTTAATGTATTGTGGACACAATATAAGTGTAATTGCCTTAAATTTCCATCATCATCATCATCATCGTTGTCGTCGTCATTATTATTATTATTATTATTATTATTATTATTATTATTATTATTATTATTGTCTCTGTCTAGGTGTCCCAGATTCCAGTTGAATCTTGTGAACAGTATACAACATGTGGAGAATGTCTGAGTTCAGGAGACCCTCATTGTGGCTGGTGTGTTCTGCATCACATGTAAGTTCAGCATCAACAAAAGGTGGTTATCACAAGATCAACCCAACACCTTTTAATTCATACCACATGCATCCTCTGTTATTATTTAATAAAACCCTTTCAATTCCTTTAGGAATTTTCTTAGCTGTGGGTATCATTGGACTTCAACAAATGTGAAAGAAATATAAACACAGTTAAGATAATAAAGATAAAACAACTGACTTCAGGAATGGAACCATGAATATACAAATCTTTTGCTCAAGAGAAATATAATACCATTTTAAAACAACCTCTAAGCAGAATTAGCGTAATACTGTTTATAATGAGCCTGGAGTTATGAAGCATCATTTAGCCTTCTAAAAAAAAGTAGTGGTAGATTTCCAATACCTAATTAATTACATACATACAGTATTTTTACTATAAAGTAAATGCATTCATGAAGGGTTTTATTATAATATAAGCAAGAAGAAATCATAATATCTCAAAAAAACAATCTCAGGCTGAATTTGTAATGGCAGCTATCTTCCTTATATTTTGTTTTGTACTCCTGTCTTTTCTTTTCCAGCAAACAAGCTAATACATACCTGCCAAGAGACTTTCTTGGCATCAGTCATTTCCTTTCAACTGTAACTTAATAGAATCACTGCTTAAATATCCCTTAGAATTTTAGAAATGCCAGATTCCTCAGCCTCTGATTTAAACCTTTTAAAGCAACGAAATTGCCCAGGTTTGCTAGTCTAAGTGTTCTCGCTTGAGGATGTCTCTTAAGACAAAGGAGAATGGTTTTCTAGACAAGATCTTCAGGGAATCTGAGGAAGATGTGCCTCTGAATTATTGAAGTGCTCAGTTCCTTTTTTTTGCCTTAATGACCATGCTTCTTTAAGCAGAACAAGTCTCCAAAATCTAAAACAGGGAGAGGTCAGGAGTTCACTGAAGAAAAGAAAGAGGATTTCTCTATTTAATTTTATCTCCCACCCTCACAACACTATTAAATGTAGAGACAGAGGAGATCAACTGGCCAAAGAACTCTGAAACAGGTGTTAGAAGAGGAATAAGGAAATAGTGGGTAAAAGCTGATATAAGCTAATTAGATCAACACCCCACCTGAAGCAGGTTTAGTTCAATGCTGCAATGAGTCAGAAGGTATTTCATCATTGGATGTTTATTACCATCTCCTTTAAAAAAAAAAGGCAATACTGCTCCTCATGTCACTTTTTATCACCACCTTGTCCTCAAAATAAAATAATATAGAGATTGCTTCTTTTTAAAGCCTCAGATTCCTTTTTGCATGAAAATTATTTCCAAAAAACTTAGATGAAGACTAAAGACCAAAGCATTTTATTTTGCACAATAACCTAATAAAAGTTCAACAGAAAGAAAAACCCAGCACGTTTTTCCCCTACATTACTTTTTTGTAACTCTTAAAAAGTTCAAAAGCTTATTAATGAAGACATTATAGCTTATATGCATTTGCTTAAATGCCTCCCCAAAGAGAAAGGACTACATTTTTAGAACTGATATTTTATTGAGATTTTGCAGCAGTCATGTTGATAAGATTCTGTAAATATAAGACAACAGTCCCAAGAGATTAGAATTAGCGGTTTATTATATAAGGAAGAACATGTGGCTTGCATGCTTAGGATGCTAGGTTGCAGGTTAGCAAGCCCATGTTCAAGACCCATGTTTCCAGGGGTGGGATGCTACTGGTTTGGCCAGGTTCTATAGAACCAGTAGTTTCATAGAGTAGCTGATACTGAACTAGTTCGCTGTGATGACCTCCTGGTCATCTGTTCGGCCTACCCGCCCGGGCTCTTGGCTGTCCTTTATTTCCTGCTTTTTCAACTTCAGCTGCTTTGCACTGCACAGCTGAGGTTGAAAAAGCAGGAAAGAAGAGGAATGCAAAACACACACTCACAGAACCGGTTGTAACACTGGTTGAATCCCACCCCATGCATGTGTTGCAATGGAATGGGTTGAGCTCTCGTCTTTTGCTACAACTCCTGTCAATGGGCATTCCCCAAGCAATAGTGATGTCACCAGCTTATCCTCTCTATCCAGAAGCACCTCAATATAAGTGCAAGGCATTAATATAAGGACATAAATACTATATATTAGGTATTACTCCTGATCATATACTATATATAATAGTTTTCTCTTTCCAAATCATCTCTACAAGAGTGATGTGAGATATACCAAGGCAATGTTTTTTCCTCTTCATACTATATAGAATAGTGCTTCTTTTTGTAGACATATGTGCACTTTTGGAATCCTCTATGATTTATTTTATTCCATTTTCATCTGACAGACCTTGCCTCAAAATGAAGAGCCTCCCATCTTTTTTCATGTATCCCATCACAAATTGTAGATCCCTTCTGAGTATTTCCAGAGCTGGACACTCTAAATGTGTAATTAGGTGCATTATGTACAAAATATCCAACATCTAAAAAGTGGTTTATGATGCAAATTACCTTTGCCTTAAAATTCAAAGGGGGTAAACGTTTTGTTCCTCATTTTCTTCTGTTTGTTTTCAATCTCACAGTGGCTAGCACACATGAGATGACTACTAAAGAATCTTCTTCATCCTGTGATTTCTATAACTAGCATTGTCTCTAGATTTATTTATCTCTGTTAATGCAGTTGCTCCACCCAAGAAGCAGTTAAATGGAAAGGCATTAGGGCTGCACAGTGTTTTGGATTTGGTGTGGCATACACTTTTCAGCATTCCTTTAAACTTTGTCTTTTCTGGAGACCTCACTGACGCAGGAAGTTACAGGAAAAGACACATTTGGTTTAAGTGGTTGCAATTAGGTGCATTATGTACAAAATATCCAACATCTAAAAGGTGGTTTATGATGTAAACTATCTTTGCCTTAAAATTCAAAGGGAGTAAAAGTTTTGTTCCTCATTTTCTTCTGTTTGTTTTTAATCTCACAATGACTAGCATCCATGAGAAGACTGTAAAAGAATCTTCTTCATCCTGTGATTTCTATAACTAGCATTGTCTCCAGATCTATTTATCTCTTAATGCAGTTGCTCTACCCAAGAACTCACAGTTTAAACCAATCTCACAGATTTGTTTAAAGTGCAATAATTTTTTTCTGGGCAGTATTTATATTTTGGTAGTTATTCAAATAGAGGAAGGAGGGAATAATTATGGTTTGTCAGATATTTCTGGGGCTCTTTGCAAAGGAAAAATGGTTGGCACCTCTCCTCTTCCAGCCAATCACCCAATGCTATTTTTAAGTCAGAAGCAAATGGGTTTTTAATAATAATTTTTGTGATCTATTCTTGTCACCTCATCTGGAGGAATTTTATCATGGGAAGGTTCAGATTCTTGTTGAGCAGTCAGCAAGCCTACTGATGTAGATGCTTTATCTGAGACTGTATCTAGCTATACCAAATGGAAGAGAGAGAGAGAACAGCACACCAAGCTTTTGCAGTCTGCATCCTTTTCATTAAATGTGGGCTAAAGCCCATGTCACCAATGGATGGAAAGAGGATATAAAACGGAGAGAAACACTTGCCATCTGTTGGTTAACACAATGCATCTGTTCTGTATTCACTGCGTCTGTTTTTCATACTCTCTATCCGTCCAGCATCCGTCTACTGACATTTCATC
>BHFT01061873.1:0-10605 GCA_004320025.1 Laticauda laticaudata
AAAACAGAACCAAGAAGGGAGACAAAAATGTTAATTGAAACAACCCTTAAGAAAGTAAAATAAAATTTTGTAAACTATATAAAAATATGAGAATAGTAATTATAGCTAGATATTATTTAATAGCAGATAAATGCAATATAATGTATTATGACATTTAAATCAAAACTTTGTATGGATGCCAAGAACGTTGTTGATACCATGATGTTTTACGATGTAAAAAAAAAAAGAAAATTAATAAAAATTATTTAAAACGAAACCTAACAAAGGATTTGCTGCACTGGGCCACGTGGGTCAGGACAAACAAACACTCAAAAAACCATTCTGTACTTCAGGCGGCGTGGGGCATGTCACTTGCCCATACACTCTTTGTCCGCAAAAGAAGCAGCCCGGTGACCAGGCTTGCTGAGTGTACGACGGCAGGCCATTTCGGATGGATAGCTACCATTACAGATAGGGTTGTGATGGCGAAACTATGGCATGTATGCCACAGGTGGCACGCAGAGCCATTTGTGTGGGCATGTGAGCCCAAGCCAAACTTACCTGAACTACACATGCACGCGCCTCCCAGCTGATTTTCAGCTAATTTGAGGCAGTTTTTGTCCTCCCAGAAGCTGCCCTCTGCAGCCTCCAGAGGCCGAAAAATGGATCTTCTGGAAATATCAGAAATGTCTGTTTTCAGCCTCTGGAGCTCGGGAGAGGCCATTTTTGCCCTCCCGGGGGCTTGAGGAAAGCCTCTGCAGCCTTTGGAGGCCGAAAAACAGGCCTGTTTCAGCACTTTCGGTATTTCTGGAAGGCTCATTTTTCGGCCTCCCAAGGCTGCAGAGGTTTCCCTCGAGCCTCCGGAAGGGTGAAAAAGGCGTCAAATGGGCCGAAAATCAGCAGGGAGGCACACACATGCGGAGTGCAGGTAAAGGAATAGGGTGTTGCATGAGCATGTGGGGGGGGNACATGCGGAGTGCAGGTAAAGGAATAGGGTGTTGCATGAGCATGTGGGGGGGGGGCACATTGCATTGTGGGTGCCAGCGCATGCGTGCTTTCATCACACAATAAAAAGGTTTGCCATCACTGAGGTGGGCATTGGTAGGTGAGGCACCACTCACTCTTTTTGGCCACAAAAGAAGTGGCCTGGTGGTCAAGTCAAGCATGTGGGGGAAAAATTAAGACACTCCTCGAAAAGAAAGCTGTTTTTTCGGAAGTCAAAAGAAAATAAGACCCAGTCGTATTTTTGACGAAACAAGGTACTTCAGTGAATAAAGTAGCCATTCACATTTCAAATGATAGAAATGAAGGCATGTTTTCATCTTTTCACGAACAGTTGCCCCATAATGGAGTATTGTTATATTATATTGCAGAGATAGTATTTCTAAATTGTACACCAAGAGTTGTTTTTTTTACATTTCCTCCAATTTCCAACACAGAGACATGTCCCATGGCCTCAATCCACAAAATCAATCCTCTCCTCTTTCATACAGAAACTCTCAGAAGCTTTCATGAATTTCTCATTTGTGCTTTTCAATTCTGTTCAATACCATATAGTACAATATGCCAATTGTTTTCCATCTCCCATTTTTTATAAAAGTAAACTGGTTCACAGTTAGCTATTACTTCCGCTGTTGCTATTCATCCTAGACATTTGGGAATGGGAAGGATCTTTTAAAATAATAATAATAATAAAAAAACAGAATTCTTTTTCGATTCTGAGCTGCCATGACATTATGAACTATTCAATGGGTGATAAATTGGAAATTTATTGGTCCACCCTATTCAATTTTTAAGAATATATAGTGACACAATAGAGCTATATTTAAAGCAGACTCACCAAAATAAATGGAAAAAAATAAATTTGATCTCTCTCTTTTATCTTAGATTGTCAAAATGTCACTTACTACAGCACTGCAATGTGAACAAGAAACAAGTAATATTGTAGAATTGATTTTATGGAGATATCATAAGAAATTGGGTTTAATGTAACTGATTAATAAATAAAAAAGATTAAGTTTTCATTAATTTCAGAATATTATCAAAATTTAGATAATTTGATATATAACTCACAAATCAATTCAGTACTTGTAAACATAAAAGTGTGCCTTGGGGAGATAGGCAGCATTATACATGTGTTGTGAAGAAATGTGTATGTAAATTATTTTGTGCTTTTCTTGAATGTATTGCAACGTGCTACATGTTGGAATATATGTCCAATTTATTATTGTCTTTACTTGGTGTTATTTGTTGTTTCATTTGCATTTATTTGTTGTTTCATTTGCATTTGTTTGTTGTTTCATTTCATTTTCATTTTCATCATAAGCAATAACAATGCATTGCTTATGATTATCTTATTTAGAAATGTTATTTTTAATACAAATGTACCAAATAATATATAATCTTTTTTCAGTTTACTTATTTAAACAAAAGCCAACTGACAAACAAACTTAAGCAGACTTCCTACAGAACCCAAAACCGTTTATCCTAAAGTAGCAGGTAAACAACTTACTTTGCATTTCTGATGGCTACTTGTATAGGTTATTTTCTGGTGAGAACTGGAATAACCCTGCTTTTCTGCTTTGGTATTATTATGCTGTCTTCCATTCAATTGCTGGATAATAGATATAGAAAAAAATAGAATAACTTTCCAACTTTTCTATTTATTTAAAATATTAAGCACTCAGCTATTTTTTTCTCACACAGTATTACAAATTAACAGGCCCACAATATATACTCAACAATTTTAACAATAATTGTTATGGGACATTATCTACTTTGTTTCTTTAGATACAATAATTGTTATGGGACATTATCAACTTTGTTTCTTTTGAATCTCAAACAAATGTAAAAATCAACTTCTCTGATATATACACAATAACTGAAGTGCTCAAGGCACATCTAAGACCTATCATTTCTTTCTCTGTGCATATACTAGTGTACATATCATATCATTGTCATAATTGTCTATCCATTGCCGGATGAAGGCTTCTTCCGCATGTTTCCAACCAATATGATCCTGAGCTTAGTTTTCCCAGCTAGACCTGCAATACTTGCCTGTGTCATCAATCCATCTTGTTTTAGGTCTCTTTCATGGACGCTTTTTATCAAGTGGGATCCATTCTATCCGAGCCTTGGTCTACCTGCCATCAGGTTTTTTTGCCCATTTCCATTTCAATTCTTTTACTCTCTTGATGATATTGTATACTTTCATTTGTTCTCTAATCCAGTGGTCACCAACCAGTGGGCTGCAGACCATTGGTGGTCCACGAGAAAATTTTGGTGGTCTGCAGAGAAATGTCCCCCCAAAGCAATTAATCCAGGCTGTGCAGGAACACAAGGCTGCGCTGCCCACATGGCCGTGCCCCCTGGCCCCCCTTCGGCCGAGCGCAAACCTTACCTTGAGTAAAGCCACGCAAGCTAGAATTGGAAGGTAAGACCAATGGTGGGAGAGGGAAATCTGCCCCGGAATGGCTTGCTGACATTGGTGAGAAAGTCAGTCCCATACTACAGAGCTGAAGTAATCACAGGACTGGCCTGCCATGGATGAGCTGCTCTGGGATATCTGGGATAGTCACAAGACTATCCAGTCTTGTGCTACTGTAGCTCTGGGATATGGAACCCGCCCATGGTGGGGTTTGAAATCTCCACCATAGAGGGTGGCACTTGTAATGTGCAAACCTATGAGTAGTGCAATGTGCAAAAAGCAGTGCAGCCCTTGCTGGCCAGGATGAGGTAATGGTGCTGTTGTGGCAAGAGGGTGATGGCGGCACAGGCATGCCAAAACAGCGATGGAGATAGCTGGAAGGTGCGGCAGTGCTGTGCTACTTGAATCTGCATGGCATAAGCATTCCACCTTCGCTCGAAGAGCCAGGCTGAAGTTTCCTGCGTCGCTTGCACTTCGACTCCCAGGGACAGGAGTCTGGCCAAACTATCTGCAAAATTGCCCCTTTCTTGAGGAGTGCTCGCAGAAGCAGCACAGGAAACTTCAGCTAGGCTCTTGAGAGATGAGACTGACTCTGGCTGCTTCTTTCAGCAAGCCTCCTTGAGAGAGAGACAGATATAATATTTCTTTCTTTCTCTGGTGAATGTATTAAACATCACCTGGTCTTTTTTCAGGTTTATTTTTAAGCCAAATGGTTCTCCTGATTTGTGCAGCTCTTCTGAGTGTTGTGAGAACATCATCTGAAAATCTTAAGTGATTTAAACAGGCTCCATTAATTTTTATTCCATCTTTTGCCCAGTCTAGTTTGCAAAATACTTCTTCAAGGCAGTCTGAGAAAAAGATAGGTGATATGGTATTGTCTTGTTATACACCTTATTCTATGTTGATTTCCATTTTAAGTTCATTAAGGCAAATTGTTATCAAGATTTTTCATATATTGATTGTATTAAGCAATGTCTATGCCATAAAATAGAATAGAATAGAATAGAATACTTTATCGGCCAAGGGTGATTGCATACACAAGGAATTTGTCTTGGTGTAAATACTCTCAGTATACATAAAGAAAAGGTACATTAGTTAAGAATCAAGAATCACAGTGATCACCAATACAAGAACAAGGTAACTCTAGTCTATAATCAGACCTCACTCACGCGTCACACGTCACTCGATAGTCATAAGGGGTGACATCAACAATATATCATACGTAGGTAAACAGTCAAGTGGAGGGGATGAGTGATAAGGACGTAGTGAGAAGATTAACAGTAAGAATTAGGGTGTACACTTTGTAATAGATGACAGGTGTTGAGAGGAATTATTTGGTTTAGCAGAGTGATGCGCTCTAGGGAAAAAATTTGTACTTGTTGTCTAGTTGTTCTGGTGTGCAGGTGCTATGATCGTCGTCGTTTTGAGGGAAGAGAGTTGAAACAGTTTTATGGTCGGGTATGTGAGGGGTCTATAAATGATTTTCACAGCCCTCTCTTTGTTTGACTATGTGACGTTAACAGGTCCTCAATTGAAGGCAGGTGGTAGTAATTTTGTTTTTTTCTGCAGTCCTAATTATCTCTGAAGTCTGTGTCTGTCTGTTGGGTTGCAGAACAACCAGACAGTTTATAGAGTGGCAGATGAATAGACTCAATATTCGCTCTGTAGAACTGGAATCATGCAGCTCCTTGGGCAGTTTGAGCTTCTGAGTGGTGCAGAAAGATACATTCTTTGTTGTGCTTTTTTTTGATGAATATTTTTGATGTTTAGGCTGTCCATTTTAGTCATGTGATATACGTAGAACGTAGAAATTTGAACAGTTCTACTGTTGACAGTGTTTTGTTCCTAGGTATTGGTAAAGGTGGTAGTATAGGAAGGGGTTTCTTCTAAGTCTGCCACACTATTCTACAGTTTTGGAGTGTATTCCAGTTCCAGATTGTTCCATGTATTACACCATGGGACAAGATTGTTACCTCTGTCCCTATATGCAGATTTTCTTTTGGTCTCAAAATGAGACCATCACTGTTGTGGTCATCAGAAAGCTTCAGTACTTTACAGATGGATCGTTCTTGATATGCAGTCATTGGTATATAGCGAGAAATGGAGATAGCACACAGCCCTGTGGGGGGCCCTGTGGCTGATTGTACAGTTATTGGATGTGATTCCGCTGTTTCGCTGCTGCTTTGTTAGGAAGCTTATGACCATTACAAGTGTGTTCAGTGTATCGGCTAGTGGTTTAATTTACTTAGAAGTGTCTGGAATGAAGGTATTGGAGTGCTGAACTGAAGTCCTACAGAAGAGGACCTTGCGTGGTGTTTGGTTGATTCAAGGTGGTTGTCGGATGTAATGCAGAGCCATGTTAACAGCATTACATCTGTGATCTATTTCACTCGGTAGAAACTGCTGGGAATCTAACAGCGAAGTCCATGATGGTTTTCCGGTGGGACAAGCACAAGCCTTTCATAAGATTTTCATGAACTACAGATGTTAGAGCACTGGTCCTGTAGTCATTCAGTTCCTGATGGCAGGGCTTCTTTGGCATGGGAAGATGGTAGAACAATTTGAAACAGGAGGAACATAAAATCTCTTAGTGGAGTTCTACTGAAGATTCGGTGTGAGAGATGGGAGCCAAATTGGGTCCAGCACATGACTTTTAAGGCAAGAGGAGATCTTGCGCGTTCTTTTTCCTATGATCATCAGAGGTTGTGAGCAATGGATTGGGGCAGCAGTTGTAGGAGGCTTGGTGTTTTTGGTGTGTTTCAGATTAATGGGTTGTGGAGATGGTGGCTGGTAGTTTCTTTTCTAAACTTGCAGTAAAACAATTCAGGTCAGCTGCCTGCTAGTTGTTGATTTCCTTCTGCCTGGAAGGAGGTTTGCTGAAGCCAGTGATGTTTTTAAGAGTTTTCCACATGTTAGCTGGTTGGGCAATGCATTAATTATTGCTTGCTAGAATACTGAGTTAAATGCATTTTCATAGTAAATGAAAGCCATGGACAGAGGCACAATGTACTCGCTTTGCCTTTCAATGACTTGCTAAACAACTTGGATGTGATCCATTGTGCTGTAGCCACTTCTGAACCCTACCTGCTCTTTTGGTTGTGCATCATTTAATGTTCTGAATATTCTTTTTGCTATTATCTTGGTGAAAAACTTGTCAATGTTTTTTTTTCTGGCAAGCATAATTTTCAAAAACAATCTCCCCTTAATTTTCAATTAGTGTATGCTAACTCCTCTAACATATGCCAGTGAAACATAGACACGAATATCATAATTGATACAAAAGCTAAGAGTGGTGCAAAGAGTCATGGAAAGATACATGCTTGCCACTACAAAATAAGATAGAAAGACTTGCAAATTGATTAGAAAACAAATAAAAGTATACAATATCATCAAGTGTCTGGTCACACAACAAGAAGAACCAAGTGTCAACTCATAAATCGTTCCTATGCCTATTACCATTAGGAGGAAAGGGGGGGGAAGACCTGAGGGAGCAGTGCAGCAGATGAAAGCCAGAAGCACATTCCATGCTTATCTTGTGGAGACTGTAGCCTAGGCTTCTGGATCTTCTGCCCATGAAAATCTTTCATTGGAGAGCGTGATTGATGAGTGAATGTGTTACGTTGGAGAATCTAATATATGACAAAGCTAGGGGGATGGGGGGGAAACAGGGTCATAGGCGATAGTAAATTGCATGTCTCTTGGCTTCATACAGTTTAATGCCGGTCATGTTGCTCCTCACGAATCTGTTGGTTTCTTTTGAAATTTGGCTAAGGCTCATTATTTAATTAGGGCAATGGCTGGGAATCCTGACAGCAAGCCAACTCTGAGACATGTAATTTACTATCATCTATGACCCTGTTTCCCCCCCATCCACCCTAGGTGTATGACACTCAGGGCAGGTGGACCAAAGCACTCATAGAATGGATACCACTTGATAAAAAGCATCCACAAAAGAGACTTAAAACAAGATGGATTGATGACATAAGCAAGTATTATGGGCCCAGTTGGGAAAACAAAACTCAGGACCATATTGGTTGGAAACATGTGGAAGAGGCCTTCATCTTGCAGTGGATAGACAGTAGCTAAAATATGAATTGCTATAAAAGAAAATCAGAAATCATTTCTTTACAATATTTTTTCTTTGATTTTTTCATTTTTGTCTTTGCTCCTTTATTCTTTCCTTTTTTCATTCTAAATATTTGGCAGTCTTAGTTTTTATTCTGTTTTCAAACTTCTAATAAAGTTTATTAAAAAATAAGAACCATAATTTCCTCCTTTTATTATATATGAGTCAAGTAAATCTGCACTAACTAATTATTCTTTTCCATGTGTGTATGTGTGTGTGTGTGCTCCTTTGGGTCAGGGTTGTTTATTTTGTTCCTGATTCCTGCCAACTGCCTGGCAAAGTCCATGCAGTTTTCGTGGCAAAATTTCAGAAACACTTTGCCCTTGCCTGCTTCCAAGGTCTGAGAGACAGAATGACTGGCACAAAGTCCCAGCTGGCTTCATGCCTCAGGCGAGACTAGAATTCATGGCCTCCCAATAGCTAGCCTTATACCTTAACCACTAAACCAAACCAACTCCTCTAATGATTATGACAATTATTAAGCCTTGTTTAAATTTGGCTATGCTTTTGCTAGCATAAGAGAATAACAATATCTTTATTTTTATGATAGAATTGGGTAACTGAATTCACACTTACTTGAGTTGGAACAAAGAGAGAACGAGGAGAATGATTGAGGCCTCCTAGATGTGCTTTTTGGGAAGATACAGAAAAGGTTTCAGATGAATATGAGTTGTAGGAACTCACAGCTGGCTGTGGCTTAACTATGGCTGTTAGCTTCTGATTTCCTGTTTCAGTTCGATAGCCATGAGATATGTTAATTAAGGCACAAGCTGGCATGCGGTATCCTCTGGAAGGTGAACACCTAATGAAATAAAGGCAATGAAAGCAATTTTGTCATGATTATTACTCATATAATTTCAAACTATATATTAAAAATATTTATAGAATATAATCTAATATTTCAGATGAAGCATAAAATGAACTTGACTAAAGCCCGTCACACTGAACTTACAGATGCAAAGAGGATGTAAAATGGACAAAAAACTGCGTACGGCTTTCATATGCTTATCCGTCAAACATCCGTCTACTGCTATTCAATGCTCCGCTCAAAAAGTTTTGGAGCTGCACAAAACTTTTTGAGCGATGAACTTCCGTCGCATACGGAATCCAATCCACGGACACATATGCCAAGCAAAACGTTCTACGTCCGTTGTCATCCTTACACATCTGCTTATCCTCTCGGCATCCTCTGGGCATCCGTGCAAACTTCACATCCGCTTCCAGAGGAAAGAGGGAGGAAGCGAAAGGTACGCGGAACAATCCACAACAGCGTTAGTAGCCACAGACATAGAAAAGGATGAAAGCATTTAAACGGACAAAACTGTTGCATACTTAATGGGGACGTAATTCGCAGATATTTTAGGATGTCTTGTAGGATTGCCTAGAGTATGTGAGGATACCTAGTGCGAAAACCAACTATTTCTTATGAAAAAGGGGAGAAATACCTGGAATCTCACTATTCAGTCCAGCAGGCCCCTTGGTCTGCAGACCTCTTCGCCTTGCTTCTTGCTCTTCCACATCATCCATGATTCCACCTGGGCATCGATCGCACACTCTCCTTTTGGTAGCCTTCATCATTAAACACCAGAACCAAGGCCCTCTTCAGACTCGTTTTACCTTTTCTACGCAAAGAGAAGGAGGAATCCAAGAACTGTCTGGGCTCTGACGATGGATCGGGAGAGAGTGGAATTTGGACTCTATGACAAGCTGATGGTGAGCTGAGGAATGAAGACATTCGTGCATTCAGCACTTATGAGGATGCCACCAGCCAGTTGACGAAGTTGTGGAGCGTTCTGAACCAGTTGACCAAGGCAACACCAACTTCTGTCCCAGCCTGACCACTGGGCTGAACGGTGGCACTGACTCCTTCTTCCTTCAGAGAAGCAGCAGCAGCAGCAGGAGAAGCAGCAGCAGCAGCAACACCAGAAGCAACCAGAGCAAGCAGCAGCGAGCTAGCAGCAGCAGCAGTTCAGAAGTCAGCGGACAGCGGGTGGGAATGGGGTTTCTGTCTTTTACCAGGGCTGGCCGGAGTAGGCACAGGCTTCCTCTTCATGTTTGTTTTCATTTTATTCCCCCATGGTTTCTCTCAAGATGTCTCTGGCAGAGGTCTTTCGTTGACCTGTCTTGCGAGCACCTCCTTTTAAATCTGCAGAGCTTCCACATCATCTCCCGCGAATGCGCAGTGAACGCTTTGCACCCGCTGGCATGCCGCTATGCATCCTATGGGTCCGTGATGCAATCGCATCATCGCGGCTACGCATCCCGTTCCTTCTACACGTTCCGCTTCGCTGTTCCCCCCGGAAGCCCTGTTGGATTTGTCACCGCTTCCATCCACTAGGCTTCCTACGGAACGTCCGCTTTACATCTCCGCTACATCCTCCCCAGTCCGTTCCTTTCTTTTGTTGTCCGCTCTGTTTTATCGCAAATTTGGGGCACTTTTGAGAGCGGTAACAACGGATGATAAAATTGCCTCATCCGCTGTGTTCTTTTTACATACGTTTTGTATTCCACTGGCTGTGTGACCTAGCCTTAAACATACTTCAGAGTATAATTAAATGAAAGTTTATAAATTTACAATGACAAATAAAAATAGATAATAAAGAACACAATAATAAGAAAAAACATTTAGTGCACCTTCTGACACAATTACTTTGTGTTTCTGAGGTTCTATGAAACACTTAAGAAAAACAAGCAATTGTTTGTTTACAACAAACCGTATTGTTTAAACCTCCATGAAAATCTTCATCCAAAACAGTACTTCATATAGCACAATCAGATTCTTCTGCTGGCTTAAAGAAAATATACATATTAAGCAATATCCATCAAATGTGAAGTTGATAAAGAAAAAACATAATATTATTGCTTATTACTACAATTGGCAACAATTTCTATATTTTAAAAAAATGTTATATTTATCTCCAGAACTATTACAAAGATCTGAATTACCAATTAAGAGTTTATATTGTTCCTCTATTACTGGCGTCCATTCCTGCGTCAATATAGCTTGACTAGTTAAGACGATCGGTTCACCAACATTGGTTCCTCCTAAGGTCGTGTGTTATAAAGTCCAGAA
>BHFT01061874.1:0-15304 GCA_004320025.1 Laticauda laticaudata
CTGCTCTGCTCTGCTCTGCTCTGCTCTGCTCTGCTCTGCTCTGTTCTGTTCTTGTCTAGTCTAATCTAGTCTAGTCTAATCTAGTCTTGTCTTGTCTTGTCTACACGACACTACCATGGCTCATAGAAGCCATGGAAGCTGCAGAATGCTGGACTAATTATACTTCAAAAGACAGGACATTAATAAACATCATACTTCTAAACAAAATATTCTTTTGGAGATTGATTGTGTGTATCTTTAAATCATTTCTGATTCCTGATGACTGACTGGATTAATCCTTGCAGTTTTAATTGCAATATTATGGAACTAGTTGTTGATTGCCAAGATTCGTCAAGGCATTTTGGGCAAGTCTTAATATGACACTTCTGATATAATGATTCTAAACCTTCAATTTTATTGTTCTGTAGAAAACCATGCAATCCAAACATCACATCATGTCATTTTAATTCTAAAATTCTGAATAATTTTAAATATTCTTCTTTGTTAGCAAAACCTACTCTTTCAGGCAGACTAAGCAGCAAGCTGCCACATACAATTTCAAATCAGGCAGTCCCAATTCTCATTTCATCATTTTCATCCTGAAGTATTTTTTTTTAATTTAACTTTTGCATATGCCTCCCCTTGCCATACAAATTTATGGCACATATATTTCTGCCATTGTTTAAATGGTACATCATTGTAATGATAACCACATTTTGAAGCCAAGCCATCATTCTTGGAAATACACTTATTTTTACCATAGAAATTCTCTCCAAGAATGATAATTATAATTTCTCCCATCTTCACATTTCATTTTTCCATGACAGTGTAATTATTGTAATATAACTTAGTGCAAGTTAGTCACAGTTTTATACAAATATTTCACTTTTTTCTCAATCGTGAAACTATTTTCCCCCGTCAGTTCCATTTGTTTCTGCATTTTTGTGTTCCTTGTAAACAATTTTGTCTTTTGTTTGCTAATTTTGTGCCCTATCTCACCCCCTTTCTATTAACCTTGTTATTCCTTCCAGAATTATCACTGAGATGGATATACTTGTAATAAATTAATTTGAGTACATAAAATCTCTTAAACATCATTATTCTCATTTGTTGCATTATCTTATGCTATGGAATAAGAACATTCTTTTTTTTTTTTTTCAAAGACTGACTAGGTGCGATCAAATCAGTGNCATTTGTTGCATTATCTTATGCTATGGAATAAGAACATTCTTTTTTTTTTTTTTCAAAGACTGACTAGGTGCGATCAAATCAGTGTTGACTCTTCCTGACCACATAAATAAAACTTTCAAGGACTTTCAAAGAAATACAGGGACTACTCCAGGCTAATTACCTGGAATTAGTACCTAGTCAAAGGTACCACAGCTAGGTGTTCTTCCAATAGTGCAATTATGTTGGTTGGTTTGTTTTACTTTTTCTGATAGCTTTTACAGAAATTATTCATGGTTCTTTCTCCTTATATAAAATAAGCACATTCTTAAAACCTACTGTATTTTGTTTTGTCTATATTTTAAAAAAATAACACCTTCTAAATGTCCAGCATTGATATAAAGTAAAATTTGAGTTCTCTATATCTGTCTGAAAATAAAATTAGACAAGATCCAGTAATTTAATGATTGCCTTCTGAGCTGTCTTAAATTGTGAAAGCACTAAAAGGTTACAGAGTGCTGCCCTAAATTAGCCAAATGATTCATGTGACACTCAATTTGCAGGCTTCTTTATTCTATAGCTCAATCCTAATCACATTTATCTACCAGTAAATGCCATTGATTTCAACAGAACTTTCTCCCAAGTACATAGGCTTATTGCTGTAGCTTCTGATAGATCACACAATTGTCCAAAGTAATATCTCATGATTGTTGGTTGCATTAATCAATGTCAGGTGGGCACTTTTAATTACTCTGAAGAACTACTTTAAAAGTTTCTGTACTTCTGGAAAATGTGATTTTCTTGTACATATTTTGCACTATTAGGACTAAATAGAAGGCTGGCATATTGGTACACAAAAGACACAGGATTTGGGAGATAAGGCAATAAGAGACCAATGCCACTGTACAACACTTGAGAATGAGGAGAAAGATTTAGTTATTACAGAGAACCATGAGCAGGCAGGCCCAGAACATAAAATACACAGATAAAGCACACAGGTAGAGAAGGGCCAGCATTGCTAAATGATGCCAGTCATGTGTATGTAGAAGGCTGCAATATTTTATCAGATGAATAGTTCAAACAGGACTAGTTAGTTCATGTCTAATTTTAGATGGCTGTATTCAGGGGTGGGCTTTAAATTTTTTAGCAAAGGGTTCTTGGCCCAGTTGCTGGGTGGATGTGGCCATAGTGGGCATGACCTAGTCAGCCTCCTGCACCATGGTCGGAGGGCTTTTTGCCCTCCCTGGGCTCTGGGGGCTTTTCTTGAGTCGCTGGAAGGGTGAAAACAGCCTCCCTGGGCTCTGGAGGCTCTCTGGAAGCCGGAAACGGGCACATTTTTGGCTTTCCTGAATTTCCAGGAGGCCCATTCCCCCCCCCCCCAGCCTCTGCATGTGCCCTGTACTTACCTGAATCCAAAATGGGCTGTGTGGGGACTCCTGGGAGGGGAGAGGTGGGTGAGGCAGGGCAGGGCAAGCCAAGAGTGAGTTTTGGGAGTAATCTGAACTGCACAGAATCTTAGCTAGGGGCTCTCATGACCCCCCAGCAGCCCACCCTGGCTATATTTAACCTATCCTTACTGAGATCTAAGGAATCTCAACAAGGACATGAAGGCACAGAAATGACATAGAGCTGTATTACAACTGCCTTGGCGGCACAGTGGTTACAATGCAGTACTGCTGACAACTGACGACTAGCAGTTCGGAGCTTTGATGTTCACTGACTCAAGTTGGCCCAACCTTCCATCCTTCCAAGCTTGATAAAATGAAGACCCAGATTGTTGGGGAAAATATACTGAGTTTGTAAACTGCTCAGAGAGGACTGTAAAGCACTGTGAAGCAGTATATAAGTTTAAGTGCTGTTGCTATATATCACAAAAAAGCTCTTTTTTTAGTACTTGTTGGCATCTAATTAATGGCTTGATGATTTTAATGCCTGTCCTACTGGTGGACAATTCTGAAAAAATCAATCTCTTGCATAACTGAGGGACTGCAAATGCAGTGGCTGTACAAATTTTATTCTTTGTGTCTTCAGATAATAGTGTGAATATAACCTCGAGCTAGAAAGATACATAATCTGGAGTTTAGGAGATCTTAATCCCTATTCGAGACATTGTTGTGACTTTTGGGACATGACAATATTCTTCCATTTTTCTTATTATCCATGAGAATCAGTTTGACAAGTGGTTAAATGCAGGGGTGGGATTCAAATGTTTTAACAACCAGTTCTGTAGGCATGGATAAGTGGGCCATGGCCATGTTACTGGGTGGATGTGGCGGCTTCTTCTTCTTCTTCTTCTTCTTCTTCTTCTTCTTCTTCTTCTTCTTCTTCTTCTTCTTCTTCTTCTTCTTTTTTGCAGCAACACACCCCCCATTTTTTGCCACCTGAGCCTCAGGCAAGCCTTTTGAGGGGCATTTTTTTCTCTCAGAAGGCTTCCCTGGGGCCCAGGAAGGCAAAAAGCAGAGCATAGGAGGGGCGCGTAGCACCTCACCCCACCCCCATGCCCCATTTTGTTTCCTGGGCCTCAGGGAAGCCTCTGGGCAAAGCAAAGTTTCCCAGCACAGCTGATCATCAGAACAGCTGATTATCAGAAGTGGAAAAAAAGAAATACCTTCAGTGACTGGGCGGGGAGAACACATATGTTGGGCATGCACGCAATGCCGTGCATGTGCGGTAAGGTAATATATACAAATGCACAAAGTCTGGGGAACAAACAGGGTGAACTCAAAGTACGAATACATGAAGATAAGTATGATATAGTTGGAATAACAGAAACTTAGCTGAATGAAACCCATGATTGGAACATACTGGTAGAAGAGTACAAGCTATTCAAAAAACCAGACCCCATAAAAGAGGAGGTGGAGTTGCACTGTATGTAAAGTGCACTTTGCACTATATTGCTACAGAAATGCATGAAACCAAAGATGAAAACCTCCTAGAATGCATATGGGTCAAATATTAAAAAAAAGAAAAACCAAGAGGAATGACAATGGCCAAAACAGGTGTATATTATAGGCCACCCAATTCAAGCAAGAAAAAAAAATGATATCCTTTTTGCCAAACCAAAACTAAACAAACATTATGCAGGGAAACAAAACAAACAAAATGTAGTATAGCGAGAACTTCAAATTATCCTGATAAATCAAATTGGAAAACTAAAATTCCTGCACCAAAAGTGAAAGAAAAAAATCAAATAAAGTTCCAAACCAACCTAAAGCTGACAACTTTGTTTGTCCAAAAAGGTAGAAGGAAAATGAAAACTAAGAGGAAACAGCCATACTGGACTTAATTCTTACAAAAACAGAGAAGAAGTAATAAGAGGGTTTGAAACTGCAGGAACCTTGGTGAGAGTGACCATGTCATAGTAAGAAATTTTCATATAAAACAAACAAGCAAACAGGAACATAATGAACACCAGAATCTTGGATTTTAAAGAAGCTGAATTTCGAAATAAACTCAATGAGAAGAAACTTGGGAAAGATTCCATGTTTGAAAAATCCTAAAAAAAGGGGAAAAACAAATCAAGAATAAAATTGAGAAAACTCTAAAAATGTACGATCATAGAAGCCCAGACCAGCACAACAACCACCTGAGAAAAAGAAAAAAAAAAGAAATTCCAAAAAGAAAGAAAAAACCAGCATGCTGCATAAGATCACTCTTGGCAATTTGAAAAGAAAAAAGGACAAGTACAAAAAAATGCGAAAGAAGGACAAACAACTAGGCAGAATATCAGCAGAAAGCAGAATCTGCAAAGACGAAGACGAGCAAAAGACTTGCAAACAAAAAAGTCAAAGATAAAAAAAAGTTTTCTTCCAACATATAAAAATGTTCCAACAAGAAAAAAAAATCAAGGAAACAGTTCAAGTCCGACGAAAAAGAGGAGAAGGATGGCAAAAGGAAAGTAAAAGAGGCCAACAGAGAGAAAGCAGATCTTACTTAACTCATTCTTTCATCCATCTTCATGCAAAAAGAAACTAAAGCTCAATCCACCAAAAAAACATAACTGCTAAAAGACAGACCAAGAAAATAAAAAAGTTTTTAAAATAAGGCAAAAAACAGTAGTAAGAGAACACCTGGTCTGATCTTGATGAAACAAATCACCAGGGCGCTGATTGGATTACATTTCCCAGAAGTTTTAAAGAGCTGGCAAGAGGCTCATCTTAGAACCACTTGCACGCCATATCTTTTCAAAAATCCTGCGAGCACCGGAACTACCAGAGGACTGGAAAAGAGCTGATGTGCGTTCCCATTTTTTCAAAAAAGGGAAAAAAAAAAACAGACTCAAGAAATAATTAGACCAATTAGACCTAACATTTAGCCCGGGGAAGATTTGGAAAAGATAATAAAAAAAAACAGATCTGCCAAACATTCAAGAAAACAATTAAAGTATAAACTAGCAGGTCAGCACGGGGTTGTTAAAAACAGCATCGTGCCAACCAATCTTATTTCATTCTTCGAAACACAAGTGACTAAATTAGTTAGACCAAGCAAAATACCAGGTTGACATAATTATATTTAGATTTCAGCAAGGCATTTGACAAAGTAGACGCACTACCTACTTTCTTAGGAAGCTAAGAACAAAGTGGAATAGATAGGCACCGACCACTAGATGAACTCACAAACTGGCTGGAAAAACCGTACTCAACAAGTAGTCCTTAATGGGTCTAAGTCTACGATGATGGAAGTAAGCAGTTGCGGGTGTCACAAGTTCCATCTTAGGCCAGTACTCTTCAATATTCTTCATTAACCCGACTTAAGATAAGGAATAGAAGGGGAAACTTACCCAAATTTGCAGATTATTACTTAAGTTGGGCAGGAATAGCTAACACCAAGAAGAATAGGATCCAGATGGATCTTGACAGACTAGAACATTGGCCATATCTAATAAAATGAAACTTTCAAATAGAGAAAAGTAAAAGTCTTACAACTTAGCAAGAAAAATCAAAATACAACATTATAGACTGGGTGAAAACCAGGCTCTGAATAGCCAGTAACTGTGAGAGGTGCATCTTTGGTAGCTTAGTGGAAACCACTAAAATATGCAAGCCAGCAGAGTGTAGCAGCAGCCAAAAAAAGCTAATGCAATCCTTAAATTGTATTTAACAGCAGGGGATACAGTCAAGATCAAGGAAGTACTAATACCCACTCTATAAAGCCTTGTTAGCCACATCTAGAGTACGTGCAGCCAGTTTTGTTCACCAATTATAAAAAGATGGTTGAGGCCCTAGAAAAAGTACAGAGAAGAAGCAAACCAGGAATGATTAGGGGATTGGAGGCTAAAACATACAATGTACAGTTGCAGGAACTGGGCTTGGCTTAGTCTAGTAGAAGGAAAGTGACCAGGGGAGAACATGAATAGTGGTCTTTCAATATTTTGAAGGGGCAACGCAGCAGGGAGGCAAGGGGTCAAGCTACATTTCTAAATGTGCCTGTATGGGCAGACAAGGATAACGGATGGAAAACTGAAGAGGAGGGAGATTTAGAACTTGGAGAATAAGGAGAAGAAACATTGTGACAAGTGAGAAACAAATCAACTAATTGGAACAAACTTTGCCCTTGGTCATTGGGAGTTGCCATCAGTTGATGACTTTCAAGACGAGATTGGAGTGCCATTTGTCACAAATGGTGTAGGGTCTTTTGAAAATTAGAGAGCAAGAAGATAAACAAATTTTATAAAACTTTGCAGATCTATTCTATCAAATAGTTAGATAATAAAAAGTATAGAAAACGAAATATATGTAGACTTTTTTAGAAAATACTAAATATATAAAGATGTTTTTTTTTTTTCTTATATCTACAAATGATTTTAAGGATAGAATTTGGGATGGATAATATGATTGTCACAAAAATAAAATTGAATAAAATTATGATTATTTCTTATAAAACATGATGCAATAATATAGTATAGTTAAATGATTGATTAAGAATGATATTAATGCATTTAATATTGGATTGAAAATACGAGATCATATATAATGTAATTGTAATTGAAGACTTCCAAATGGAACCACAAAAAAATTTGTAAACCAATCGACACACTTTATGTACATATATCGAAGATGGTCTGATGTTTTTATGTTTTGTTTGTTTATGTTTGTTTTAAAAACCAATAAAAATAAAAAAAGAAATGCTGTCGGGTCTCCTGCTTGGGTGGGGGGTTGGACTAGATGACCTACAAGGTCCTTTCCAACTCTGATTATCTGTTAAAATCTATGAAGTCTGTTAAGGACTGACGGGGAGGGGTGGGGCTGGCAGAGAATGGCAGGAGCAGCTAGGATTGCGATTTGCCAGTTCTCTGAACTGCGCAGAATCATAACAACCGGTCTATAGAACTGGTCCGAACTGGTAGAATCACACCCTGGTTAAATGTGCCAGACAACTGTGAGTTCTAGTCCCACCTTTGGCACAAAGCCATCTGGGTGACCATGGGCTAGTGATTCTCCCTCACCTTCGGAAAAAAGCAGGCAATGGCAAGCCATTCTGAAATCTTGTTAAGAAAATTGCAGGTGCTATTCCAGGTACCTGTTAGCAGATAACACTGAGTCAACACAGGCAGAGAACAAACAAACATATAACAAAGTGCATTTTAAAAAATGAGAAGTAGTGAAAGGACAGAAGTTATTCAATGGAATGCTGAACAAGAACTAGAGTTTTTGTAATATTTTAGCTTAGAAAGGTGAACAAAAGAGGGGCATGATCAAATATTTAAATATTTAAAATCCAAGGAAATGTGATATTTCCCCCCGCCCCCCACCATTATGTTAAAATGTAGGCCCAGTCTCTGACATGTGTCAGAACATTCAAAAATACTATGCACTCAGTTTTAATACATTTTTATAGAACTCTATTATGGAATATGCTGCTTTCAGAAATGGTATGAGGTATCAATTATGTGGTTTTGAAATGGGCCTAGGCCAATTAATGAATGAAAAAGCTGTCAATTATGGCTAGTCGTGATGATTATAGACTAATTCCTGTGAACCAAAGACAATGTAACTTTCATATTTGTTGCTAGGGAGCAGTAATGGAAGAGAATTAATTTCCTAGCTGTGTCAATTCAGAATTGTGGTACTCAATGTTATATTAGACAGGCTTTAGCTTGTTTAGCAGGAGTTTATTAATTGTAAACTATATTTATTAACTATTTGTAGAAGATCAGTTCTCTTCACTTAGATTCCAGAATGTGATAATAACAAAAAAAATGAAAGAAATTCTGCTAATAAAGACAGGCAATAGATGCAGACTAAACTCTATTCCCCCACTGTTACCCCAATATCTCCCACAACTCATTTTCTTTCTTTCTTTTTTTTATTTTTCAAAACTTTTGGTGGGTTGTGGAAGAAACTTGAATTTTATCAAATATGTATCCTGGATGCAATTTTCAGCTTAGATGTTGGACTAAAGGTGGTTCTTATCAACCATGGGAAAATCCAGGCACTTCAAATGAATACAAATGTAAGCTTGTGCTCTTTACAAGAATCTGAACTATTAACAGTCAGAGCACATAGGCAGTGGATAAGAGTCAATGGAATTCGAGATGAGCTGGATTTAGAACTCTTGTGGGGATACTTGAGACTGATGATGCATTGACCCCACCCTAAGATTCAGCCTGGTAATTTTCTACAGTTCTTTTTAATAAAATGTGTGTTTTATCAGTAGCTGTTTAAGGCCCTGTCATACTGGCTGACGGATGCAAAATGTTTGTAAAAAGGACACAGCGGATGAGAAAAATGTTCCATCCATTGTTATCCGCTCTCAAAAGAGGCAAAAATTTGCATAACCAGAAAGCCGGAATAACACAGAAAGGAACGGACAGGGGAGGATGCAGGGGCGGATGGAAAGTGGGATTGCTCCACGAAGCTAGCAGAATGGAAAGGATTGAGAGCGGATTGGACAATGCCGCAAGGCTTCCGGCGGACTGCAGCAAAGCGGACGCGAACGGAAAGAGAGGATGCAGAGTGGATTGCCTGAGCGGATGAAGCGGATAACACAGCGGAAGCCGAGCGGATGAAGCAGATGCACAGCGAAGCCTAGCGGATGACCTGTGGAAGCCTAACGGATGCCCTAACGTTCACTGGCGCATGCGGGAGAAATGCAATGCGTCAGCCCAGCGGATATAAAGGGAAGCAGCTCCCAAAGCAGGTCAACATTTCAGAGGAAAGACCTGCTTCCAGACAAACATCTCCAGCGCCTGCCTTACCTTAGACCTGCTGCCTTGCCTGCTGCATGCCCTGCACAGGCCTTGCTGCCTGCCAGCCTTCCTGCCTGCCTGCCTGCCAGCCCCTCGCTGCCAGCTGGCTGTCTGCCTGCCTGCAAGGCCTTGCTGCCAGTCGCCTCGCGCTGCTCAGCCTTTCCAAGCCTCCCTGCCAGCCTGCCTTGCCTGCCTTGCCGCCTGCCTGCCCTGCCAGCCTTGCTGCCAGGCCAGCAACCCCACAACCATGGGAAGAAGAGGAAGCCTTCAGCCATCTGCTCGCAGCCCTGGGAAAGGGACAGCACCACCCTCCCAACCTCTGGCCTCACTCTGCTTCTGCTGGGGCTTCTGTAGCACGGGCTCGCTCTTCTGCGGCTGGGCTTCTGCTTGTTCTACTTCGTGGAGGAGCCTGAATGCTGCTGCTTATGTCGGTGGTGCTCTGCTCGTGCTATTACACTGATGATTTGGTGCTTCTAGCGGTGGAGCTTTTGCTGATGCCTGCTTCTGGAGGAGTTGATTGATGATGCTTATGGCGGTAGCTTCTGCTGGTCTTACTCTGCTGTAGTTGTTCTCGTCTGCTTGGTCCTGCTCATCGCTGTGGTCCTGCTCATCTGCTCGGGCTCCTGGTCTGCTCGTCCTTGCTTGTCTTGCTATGCTCCTGGTCTTGCTCGTCCTGCCTGGTCCTTGCTGGTCCTGCTCCATCCTGCTCGTGCCCTGGTCCTGCTCATGCTTCCTGGTCTACGGCTGCTCCTGGTGTGCCTGCTGGCGTGCTGTGCTTACTCTTTGCTAGCTCTGATCCTGGTTCCTGCTGGTGCTGCTGTTGCTTGCTGCTGCTGCTGATGATCCTGCTGGTGCTGCTGGTGCTGCATTGATGATGGATTCCTGCTCGTTGCTGCTGCTGCTGGTGGTTGTGGGGAGCCAGCCCCTACAACCTGGAAAGCCCCTCTGATGAGGGCCCATGTGGTCCTGCCAAAGGGAGGAAGAATGCATATGCGAGAACGGAGAGAGAAAGCAATACTCCATCGAGGAGCGAACAATTGAGGATGAGGGTGCTTGGAAGTGGTGAGAGAGAACAAGTATCTAATGGTGGAAGGGACACCAAAAGGAAAGCAGGCTGCTTGGAGAGAGAAGGGGAGAGGCCTGGGCTACACTTCGGAGGTGCCTTCCTCGGCTGGTTGAAAGCGAGCGGGTGCACACCTGGTATGGGAAGCTGCACCTCAAAGAAATTGGCCAGGCCGCAGTCAAGCTGACGGACAGAGAGACCTACGTCCATGCCCAATTTCAGCTTCCTGGGGGGGGCGAGGGTGGAGTCCACCACCGCAGGAATGCAGGCCCCTCTCCGAGGGCATGCAAGCCAGGTCCTCTTTCCGGCCGAGAGTCAGCTCCTATCTCCAGGCAGGGTCTGTGGAGCATGCCACGATGGAGAACCCGCGGACAGTGTTGTAACCATTGGCGGAGCACGTGAGACTCCCTGGGCTTAGTGGGAGAAAGGAGACGGACACTTCCACCATAGTCCTACCCGCATCCACCCCCAGGCTCCACCTCTACAGGAAAGGCAGAGAGGCAGGACCGGAGGGGCAGAGCCACACCTTTCCTTGCAGGAGATAAGGACACCATTAGGAGGAACAGCATAGATCTCCTCTCCTCAGCTGGTCCACACCGACTCCTCATCCTCCCAATCACAAGCCCTTCCTCACCTATGTGAAACCAGGACCCTCACAGACATGGTATGGAACCCCAAGTTACCAGGTGTTGTGAAAGACCGGATCACCGATTCTGCTTCCACAACCCTTCTAAGATCCAGATGAAACCTGCTCCACACCTCAGTCCAGGTCTGGCTCCTCACCCCAGGTGAATGTCCCTCCCATTCCAAGGCTTTTCCCACAGTTCCTCAACAAAAACCCTACCCCAAGGGGGCTTTACGGGGGGGGCTACTAGAAGGGCCAGCAGCACAGCAGCAGCCCTTCCCAGTCCAGGCACAGAGTCATCAGATTCCACCGTTGCCACCGGTCCACTGATGCCACCGATGCCAGTCACGCCACTGATGCCACTGATGCCACCCACGCCACTGATGCCACCCACGCCACCGGCTGCCACCCACATCACGATGCCACCTACGCCAGTCCGTCACACAGCCGGCAGGACCAGACCAGCCCCACTACACTCTCCTTACCTATCCACCCCACAGCCATCCTGACCTCAGTACATCTGTCATCCGGTACTGGGGCTGGACACCCCATGGAATGGAGGAAGGACTCTCAAATCACGGGCTGAGCCAGCTTGTCTGAAGAGCTTCACTCAACACACGCGTCACCTGTTGTCCTCTCAGGGCCAGGCACCCCAGCGGCGCTTCAGCGCCAAGCACTCCAGCCAGCAGCCACTTCCACAGCACCTGGGGACCCTTCACCCCTGAGACTGGGCACACCTCTGAGTGACAGAGAGAGTTACCAGATACTGGCGTGAGGCTACCGGTATTAGACTTTTACTTGGGTCCATTTTGCTTTTACAGTTTGTTATTATAAAGTTTATCTTTTGTTCACACACTTGCTTCATTTTATTTATTGTAAATAAAGGGGCTTGGTTGGAAACTTTTAGAAATGGGCTTTAAGCCTTTGCATCCTTGAGGAATGGGTAAGGATAGCACTGGGTTAGTGGCAGGGGATACCTTTGGGATGGTAATAGCTGTGGATGGGTAAGGATAGCAGTGCGGATAATATACCTCCAGTGCAAGCATAGTGGGACTGTATGGTCCACTCTCCCAAGGGCCACACCTATGGCCCTTCATTATCAATACCAATGTAATCATTGATTCACACATGTCAGCATAAACAAAACTCTTTATTAAATGCCCTGTTCATTGTAGGCCCACCCAACATGACATGGGCGCACAATCTCATCAGTGTGATGAGACAGCTGAAGGAAGCATCCAGTAAGCATTATTCATCCTGTCTTGCCACTCCACTGCCTCCAGCTGGGGAGTTGCCCAGTGTTTCAGGAGGTTGCCTGCTTCTTCCTTCACGTGAGGGTCTGTTGGCCTTGCACATTCCTCAGTGTCTATAGGTTTCGCCCTTGCCTCCATTCCCAGGCTCCATGTTCCCCATTGCCTTGTTCGAGGTCCACGAGCCTTGTTCTGCAAGACTGCGTACTTCACCGGCGGTAGCGGCGTTGCGCATGAATTGTGCAGGATTCAGCACCAGCTTCCACGATCCTCCTCATGGTCGTCTGGCGATGCCTGCATGTGGGTGAGAAAGTACCTGGAACTGTTGGCCCAGGGATGCCAAAGGCCGTTCTCAAACACTACCCACCTTTGCCCTGACAGCCTGTAGTTGAAGATCTTCTTCTTCATGGGTAGGTATCTTGAAGTCAAAGGGCTTCATAAGGTAGGTTTCTGAGGGGGAGGAAGCCATTCATCCCCCACGATTTTGATAGGGCAACACTTGAATGTCATTGGGCAGGGTGTCTGGATCATGGGAAGCCCGTGCATGAGGTTCGTTCCAGGTCCCTCCTTGAGGGTGACTGGCGTTATATGACCTGGGCATTCTTGAAGTTGACCCGTTGCCTGAGCATCGACTGCTACATGAACTTGTAATCAGCATTGACCATAGGAAAGAGACGAACGATGCTGAAGCTTTGGTAAATAGGTGGACCCCAACTTGCTGGCGCTTTGCAGGCCACGTGCTTTCCCATTATGGCTCCAACGGTGTGGCGGCGAAGTCCACCTCTGAAACCACTTTTTCTGCAACTGTCTTCTAGCCTTCTTCATGCAGGGCACTGGAGGGAGCTCCTCAAGGTATTCTTCGATGATGGCCTGCACCACTCCTCTGACCACAATGCTGATGTTGTTGTGTGGCACCCTCCAGCCATCTGCATGCTCCTGTTACGTGGTCCTGAGCCAGGTGCACAGAGTCAGTGCCACCTTGAATCCAGGGTCCAGGCTGGGCTTGGAAGTTTGGTGCTCTGCTTGGTCAACCTGGTGTCAGCTGCTGCACAACTTCATCAAACTGGCTGGAGGCATCCTTTATGAAGTTTCTGGAATGCATGAGGGTCTTTCGTTCCTCAGCTACACATCAGGCTTGTTAGTACAGTCCGTACTCTGCTCTTCTGTGATCCATCTTTGGACCAGATGCTTCCTGGCCGCCTCCTTTGCTTCCCGTAGTAGAGTTTGAGAGAGCCTGGTAGATGGCTTTGCACTGTTGCAAAATGATGGGGCTACCCAAAAGGCACAGTGTTATGATCCATGGTGGACGATGACTGGATGCTGTGGAAGAGGCAAGAAGCCAGATGAGGCCTGCAGAGGGTCTGCACCAGCAAGGCTCCTGGTCTGAAATGAGATCCAGGTGAGTTGCCCCCCTTTTTATAGGCAATATAGGTTTTCCCCTAGTGTCTTTGCATCCTCTAGGCATCCCAGACATCCTAAATATCTGAGATAGGCTCCCCTCTGCGAACTTTTTCCGCTTTAAAATGCTTTCTTTGCGAGGTGCATCCGCTTTCATCCTTTCTCTCTCTGTTGCTACTAACGCTGCACGTCCGTTCCATGTTCTGTTCCGCTTTCCTCCTTTGTGTCCACTTTTACTCTGGACGATTTAGTTGCGCGATGCGCAGCGGTAAATGCCTAGGGCGGGACTTGGGTATAAGCGGACGCGTAACGGATGCCAACGATGCAAGAACGGATGTTCCCCATATGCCTAGCTGATACGAACAGGACGCGTTGGATGACATTTTCCGGCCTCAAAAAGTTTTTGAGCAACTGAAAACTTTGAACGAATGGAATCTCAGTTGATGGATGCTGGACGGATAGAGAGGAAGAAAAACAGACGCAGTGAGTACAAAACGGAAGCATCGCGTTAACCAATGGATGGCATGTGTTTTTCTCCGCTTTCCATCCTCTTTCCATCCATTGGTGCAGTGTGACATGGGCTTTAGCTATTTGTTTCACAATAATTTTTATTTTAGAAAATGTTGCTACATTTATATTTATATTCCCATTGCCTTATTGATTAAATTAGTTTTATATTGCTTTGCAATTGCAGTCTATTTTACTTGTCAAATTTTTCTCAACAAGAGTTATTGTACTCATATGTACATTGTGTATTTCATTTATATATTTTCTTATACTTAACTTAGGTTGATTTTAATTTGTCATAAAAAAATCTTTCATATCTTGATCAGACTTTTTTCTTCTCTGGCCATTTCTATTTGTTGTGACTTGTTTAGAGGAGCCACCACAGTTTGTTTGTCTTTTTTGCTGCCTTTCATGACTTATTTCTGCAATTTTATCAAGGAAGGAAGGAAGGAAGGAAAGAAGGAAGAAGGAAGGAAGAAGGAAGGAAGGAAGGAAGGAAGGAAGGAAGGAAGGAAGGAAGGAAGGAAGGAAGGAAGGAAGGGGAAATAATTATTTTTTTTTAGCCACTTTTTTGCCATTTTTGCCATCCAAAAATATCACCAGTGACAGTACTATTGTGGAAGGAAAAAGGTACATAATCTTTCCTGCATGTGAATTAAGGACACCATCATCTACTACAAACCAGAACATAGGCAGTTGGCACTGACAAAGGGAAGAACAAAATCCATGCCAATTTAGCTTTGTTTTGGCTCTCAGAAAAATCATTGTAACTGAGATGCTAATCCTGCATGGAACCCAGCTATTCACATTTATTAGTCAAATATAAATGTTGTGGGAATCTAACCAAACCATGCTTCCCTCTATAAATCACATTTAAAAAGTCATGGGTTACCATAACATACTAACTAGATCAATAATATAATATTAAAATATTAGATATATTTGTTTTAAGAAATTAAATCTATCATATTTCAAAAAGTTTATTTTTAAAAATCAACATAGTATTTTGTCATTCTGGATCTTATAGCTACTTAAAGCCCATGCCACACCGAACCAACAAATGCAAAGAGGATGTAAAATGGACAAAAAACCTTGCCATCCGTTCGAAAACGCGATGTACTCACTGC
>BHFT01061876.1:0-22892 GCA_004320025.1 Laticauda laticaudata
CTGATAGGTATTCACTTATCTGTGCTGTATTTTTTTTTTCAAGAGAGATTAGGCTTGCTTGTATAGTTGTTTCAAAATGTGTTAGTAAGTGTTCTTCTGTTGAGTGAATGAATGATTCTATGCTTTCAACTCTGTCAGACAGGATACTTAGTATTTTTAGCTTAGGTAAACATGATGGACATAGACAAGGAAATGTATGATGTTTTTAGAATTAGAGTTGTTTGACACTGTTAAGACTTCTTTACAATCAATTTTTATAAATGAACCAAATTCTTATATTACCAGAATATTACTGCTGAGTTCACTTTACTTCTTTTTGGCCTGCTTAAACAGAGCTTTGGTGGGAAGGCAACAATTTAAATATCTTTTGTTTTAAGATCCCAATTAAGGTTCTAATAGATTTCTGAAGTGTCTGAAATGAATATGTAGACAGGTACTAAGACATGAATAAAGCATTTCCCCATGGATTATAAATCTTGTCAACATGGAATTATCATCAGGAACCAAGGCAACAGCCTACAATTAATTCAGAATTATTCAGATTACCATAGAAACTGAGCCAACATATCAGATTTTTTTGTGTAATTCCTGAGATCAAACATTCAAGTATACTCTGTAATTTACATAATAATTGTGCAATAGTAAAAGAAAGCACAGAAAAATTATGGAGTTTTGATAAACCAAAAGAAAAATATTTGACATGACAAGCTTTAAAAAAAATTAAAAAGCATGAAAACTTCCCTTGTGGATTTGCAAACAGGCTTTCTTTTTCCCCTTGTTGGAAGTTAAAACCCACCTCTCTCCTAGAAAAATGAAATATTTTACTAAAAGGGCAGAATATTTTCCCTAAAAAGAAAAGTAAAAACTCAGAGGCAGAAACTCAGTCCCCATTTTTGCTAATAGGCTATTACTGGCCTGGGACAGTCTATTTTACATAATAAAGATGTACTCCAGGTAGAGCCATAATAGGAATTGCCCAAAGCCCTTTCATTACATCATCATCCAGCAAGGCTCAATCAATCCTGGGACTCAGAACAGCCCACAGTTGCTCTACATGGTCCCATGAGAATCTGACAACCAATCAGAATACAAGTTCAAATTCAAATCCCAACACAGGATATATAACTAAGGGTCTCCCAGCATCTTGGCCCTTCTTCTTTTCCTTCACCCAACATCTTGAAGCATGTGATAGTCCATTTCACTTTGGAGCTCCAAGCCATGTGGTCCTGTCTATCATTAAACCATCTTTCCAAACAGCCTCCATGTTTCCAGTGTCTTTTTCCCCACTTGGAACTGAAACCAGAAGGATATTTCTTCCAACACCCTGATGGGGAGATGAGTTGTCTGAATGGAATATTATGAAGCAGTTATTTTTTCTACTTGGCTATTATTAGAAACAGCATGATATAAAGTCATTGGGAATATACAAGTGTACAAATTTCATAAATAGTAAAATATTTAAATCCTCCCTTCCCTATGGGAGATGAATTCCACATCCAAGAGACAAGTATATTGTTGTGTCTTTATTATTCTGAATGTTGTAGCAGACTCTGAAAGGAACTATTCCATATATGAGCTCCCATAAAAAGGCATTTTATAAATCAAACAAACAAATGGGTTATCCTATTTCAGCTGCAGAAATCCAAGAAACACTAGTTTCTTTTTCATATATTTTTGCTGTTATCTATGATTGTTTAGATCAGTGTTTCTCAACCTTGGCCAATTTAAGAGATGTGGACTTCAACTCCCAGAATTTCCCGGCCCACTGGGGAATTCTGGGAGTTGAAGTCCATGTCTCTTTAAAGTATCATTTCATCAAATGAGAGTGTGATGGACTTGTGCCTGAAAAATTAAACATTTATATCTGTTTTAAAAAATGATGGCGGAAGTAAATGTGCATGAACTCTGTCCTTTTAAAATAAAACAGATTTGCACAGCATTAATTTTAGCTTAGCCTTCTGCATATTTCGAGAAAAGCCTCAAACAATAGGATATTTTATAACAACGGGAAAGACTTCCTAAATTCAGCATCAGAATTTTAGTAACATTCTTAAACATAGTGGATTTAAGCAGTTTGAGTATTTTTCCCATGCTTCCTCTCATAACATTTAATAACTTGTTAATTCTAAGAAACAAAGTTTTCCCTAGAGTGGTTTAGATCTTCGTGATGGCTTAGCTCTCAGGGAAATGGTGGTATTTGTGTGTCTTTTTGTTAAGAAAAACAGAGTTAATATACTGGACATTTACCATCAAAGTAACCAGGGCCATCTATACATATACTGTATGAGATGCATTTTCTCTGATAGTATCATAGCATAGTTAAAGCCCAACATTGCTTATCAAGTTGTATACACATACAACCAAAATAAAGTCCATGTCTCTGAAAAGTAAACTGTCTTATGAATGTCTCATCAAGTGAGAGTGTGATGGATTTACGCATGAAAACAAGGCTTGCATGGTTTGTTTATTTTTTCCTAGCCAATTCCTGGTTTGCTTTCAATCTGAGGTTTGGGAGAGTATACAGTATGTGGACCCTGAATCCTTACATTAAAGTAAAGTATGAACCTTATAGTTTAATTTTTCAGATCAGAACTGCAAAAAATCTGGACAACCACTAAATGGCAAAGAATAATAGAAAAAATTAACTTGCTGTGGCCTTTCAGAAGTCAACTGAATTGTTGGAGTCCAAATCTAGGAACCCTTATACAGAAACTTACTTCATACCTTTTTGATCTTTCCAGTAATCAAAGTAACATGTAGCTCAGTCAACTATGTCTTGTAAAAATAAAACAAAAAGGGGAGAAGGCTCATTTACCAGCTCTTTGTTGCATGTTTTGCTTTTACTAATAGACATTATATTGCTGTAAAAGCCATTGCTCCAAGGGATAAATGATCACTTAGTTACTTATTACCAACAGTTACTTGTGTTTCTAAGGAAATGCAACACAGGGGTGCAATAGAAGGAAAGCAGAATCATTAATGTCCTATTTGCATATGGGTGTTGGAAAGAATTAAATCGTAGGATCTACAAAAACAAGTTCTTAATATGTGGAGGATGCATCAACCTACTTTTCTAAGAAACGGTATTACAAACCCAGTTTGGAGATGTCTACAAATACATCATGGAATAGTCTCTAATCCAGTGGCTCTCAACCTGTGGTCTGAGGAGTCCTGAGGAACCACAGTGTCATCACAGAGGGCCTGTGAAGACTTTAAGAAATGTTATTATTTCAATCTTGGCTTAAGTCTTGGGAGTCTGTAGCCACAAAAAGTATTTAAAGGAGATTCATAGTGATGAAAAGGTTGGGAACCACTGTTCTAATCTATTATTATAGTGGAAAAGTGCCACCAACTTTAGTTATCCTCCCTCTTTTAAAATCCCTGTAGTGAAGGAGGGGGGTATATCTTGAAAAACCCAGATAAGAGATACTTAAGCAAAACAAACCTGTCAATCTAGATAGTAGACAGAAACTAGCAACGCCCAGGAAACACAAAATCCTGGCAGCCATTTCAGAAACAAGATTTCATTCTCCCTCAAGGAAAAAGAAGGGTGAAGTTTATTTTCCCTTTGTTCAGTTTACCATTGAAAAGGAGATGATTCTTTACCCCTTGTTGGGGAGCTTGGTACCCATTTTTGCCACCAATTATCTTGTAGGGGTTTTCTTTTTCCTGGCGTCCTATACCTAACCTGGTGTGAAAGCTATAGTGAAAAACAAAAAAACATGATAAAGGGAAATAAATTATATTGTGCCATTTCCTGGCATTGAGGTGTCTGTCTGGACAAATCAGCCTCCTTCTTTTCTTTCTGAATGAAAAAAATGGCCAATCTCACAAGAAATAAATAGAATTAAATTTTATTTTTTAAAAAAGGAAAAGAGAGTGTATAAAATCCCCTTTAACTTTGAGTACTCGCATATAAAATATCTGATGACAAAGGAAATAAAAATACAGAGCTAATTAAAACACTGGCAGTACCTGAAAATAACATCTAGTGGTGAAATATAAGGCTTTGAGCAGTTTACAAGATATTAGATGTGTTACTAATATAGAAGCACCTCTGAAGTAAAGACATATTAACTTCCGTAAAATGTACAAGAATGAGTTCGTATAGAGATTATAATGGAGACAATAAATTAGACGAAAAAAACATATTACTTTATTTTATTTCTCTTATTTGAATTTATTATTCAATTTCAGTGGTCTCATTAAAATAAAAGTAATTGTATTTCAGTATTTATAGCCACCTTTGTTACATATTATTTCAGATAACTGAAGCCTGGAGCAAAAGTCCTCTTGCTTGCTTTCACAAGTTTTTGTACCTTCCCCCCCCCCCTTTTTTTTTTTTTTTAATAGAGGCCAAAAATATTTCTGTCCTCTTTCNAGGCTTACTTTTTTTTTTTCAAATACTTTTTTTTTCCTCTCTAGTTTGGGAAACCCAAACTCTATGTGATTCAGGCCATGCGGTTGTACCTAGTGTAAAGGTAGGTTAGGGAAATCTGCTTAGAATCCATATAATATATGGGGAATGTCTGAGTCTGTTGTTGCTAAGGTACACAACAAAAATATTCTCTAAATGCAAAATTGTTTCAGTTGCTAAACAAACTGCTTTGAGCTTTCATTGAAGGCTTATAAGTATGACCAAAAAACAACACATTGTCAAGCAGAATTGTCAGCCCTTCAAGGAAGATCAAGTGAAAATCAAAATTTCTGGAACCTCCCATTGACATCCAAATCAAAACATGTCAAAAATTCATTCCAGTACAGCAATAATAAAAAAAAGAAAGCCAAATTTCTGCTAGTTTTTATTATGTAATTTCCATAATTGGTGTCACTATCTGAGAAGACATCCTAACAATATGGATTATGATATCTGTAAAAGAGCACTGTGGGAGCATGGTAGGATGGCATAGCCTCCTTCCATGCCACCCAGTATGTCAGGCATCTTTTTATTTCCAGAACAGCTCCTTGCTCTGGTAAGAAGGAATTAATATCAGGATTAATACCAGACAAATAATCAAGCAGTAAACAACAGCCTAATCAAGGAACTATGAAGTAGAAAAATACCCACCACCAACATTGACAAGGAGAAATTACTCTACCATATATCAACACAAACCCTATTTCCTATTTCCTTCTCAAACTGAAGGTATCACCTAGTTAGGTAACAAAAAGTCTGCAAGCAAACAACCAAGGTCAGAAAACACCAAGGATGTTCCCACCAAGGTCAGAGAGCACATAGGCTACATCAACAGAAGGATAATATCAAGGTCACATGAAGTGTTAGTACCTCTTTATATTGCTTTGATAAGACCACACTTGGAATGCTACATCCAGGTTTGTTCACCAAGATACAAAAAAGATGTTGAGACACTATAAAGAGTGCAGAGAAGAGCAACAAAGATGATTAGGGGGTTGGAGACTAACACATATGATGAATCATTATAGGAACTGGGTATGTCTAGCCTAGTGAAAAATAGAAATAGGGGATGACAGGATAGCAATGCTCCAATATTTAATGGGCTGTCACAACAAAGAGGAGGTCAATCTATTCTCCAAAGCACCTGAAGCAATGGATGAAAATTAACCAAGGAGAGAAGCAACCTGGAACAAGAGAAATTTCCTGGCAGTGAGAACAATTAACCAGTGGAATAGTTTGCCTTCAGAAGTTATAGGTTCTCCATCACTGGATATTTTAAAGAAGAGATTGGACAGCCATTTGTCTGAAATGGTATAGGATGTCTTATCCTGCTTGAACAGGGGGTTGGACTAGAAGATCTCCAAGGTCTCTTCCAACTCTGTTATTCTGTTAATTTCAAAGCCAAAAGTAGTCAAGAATTGTATGTACACCTCAGTTCCTGCTTCTTAACTGCATCACCATCTTTACAGAAAAGATACATGATCAGCTCCAAGCAAAAAAGATGCCAAAGTGTACATGTAACATTAGCTTCAAGCAGTTAAAGCTAATATCAGCAAACAGGATTTTGTTTAGTTTCCCATGTTTCAGAAGTGTAAGCAGAACTGTAACAATCTGGGCTTGGCTGTTATACTTTTATTATGATGAATTCAATTGAGGCTGCATTGCGTTCTGTGTTGCTTTCTGGAGAGATAGAAAAAAACCAAAACATAAAACTTGAATGCAGCCACAGCACTTTGCCCTCTCTGTCAAACTGAAAAAATACAGCCTTCCTGTGAGGGTAACAAATGAGTTTGTTTTGTTGCACATGACAGAACCAGGACAAAGGGGAAAGGAACATCCAAAATTCTTCTCTGTTTTTCTTTGCTTATTTCTACTGCTATTCAAACAAACAAACAAAATCTATTACAAATGATGTATTGAGCCACACATTTATTATTATATGAATTGATGCTATACATTAGCTAAAGGGCCTGACACATAGGCCGATGGATGCAAAAAGTATGTAAAAAGGACACAGCAGACGAGAAAATTTTCCATCCGTTGTTATTCGCTCTCAAAAGTGCCCCAAATTTGCATAAACAGAGCGGACAACAACGGAAAAGTAACGGACGGGGAGAGGACGTAACCAGGATGTAAAGTGGAATGCCTCCCACAGAAGCCTAGGCGGATGAAAGGAAATGAAGTGGATGGCATATCGCAGGCTTCGGGAGGGCAGCAGAAAACGCGGACGTGCAGCGGAAGGAACGGATGCAGAGCGGATGTCTAGCGGATGAACACGGATCATCACGGACACCTAGCGGATTGCCTAGCAGATGCCTAGCAGATTGCAAAGCGTTTCACTGCGCATGCGGGAGAGGATGCATTGCGTCAGCTCCGCGGATGAAAAAGGATGCAGCTCCAAAGCAGGTCACCCAATTCAGAAGGAAAGACTGCTGCCAGACACATCTCCAGCCAACAAACCATGGGGAAGAAGAAGGAAGCTGTGCATCTTCTGGCAGCCCTGGCCAGAAGGACAGAGGCCACCATCCCAACCCCCCTGGTCGCTAGACTCTGCTCTGCTCGGGGCTTACTGCTGCTACGGCTGAACTCTGGCTTGGTGCTGGGCTTCTGCTGGGTCTGCTCCCTGTGCTGGGGCTTCTGCTGGTACTTACTCTGCTGGTGCTGGTGCTTCTGCTGGTGCTTATTCTGCTGCTGCTGGCTCCCTGTGGCTGGCTGGTCTGCTGGTGCTGCTGGTCTGCTGGTGCTGGCTGGTCCTGCTGGTCCTCTGGTGCTGCTTTTGCTGCTGCTGTTGTTGCTGCCTGCTGGCTGCTGGTGGTGTGGTGACCAGCCCCTAAAACCTCAAACCCTTCTGATGAGGGCCCAGAAGGCCCTGCCAAAGAGGGAGGAAGAAGGCAATCGTATCGATAGGGAGAGGAGGAGCAGTACTCGATCGAAGAGGAACATGAGGATGAGGTGCTCGAATGGCTGAGGAGAACGTATACCCTATGGCGGAAGGGACACAGGCTCTATCGAGACACGCAAAGAGGAAGCAGGCGGCTTGGAGAGAGAAGGCAGAGAGCGCTGGGCTAAAACACTTTGGAGGTCCTTCTTGGGTGGTGGATCAGCCATGCAAAGCCTGGTAAGGGAAGCTGCATCTCAAGAAGTCTGGCCAGGCAGTGGTCAAGCTCACCAAACCAGGAGACCTATGTTAGATGGCCAAGTGGCAGCTTAACTTGGAGGGTGAAGGTTGCGCCACTGGGAGGAGCAAGCCCTCTGTCTACCCAACTCTCTCAGGCAGGGCCCACAAAGAGTCCAGTCCTCTTTCTGGGCCAAGAGTCAGCTCCTGTGTCCAGGCAGGTATCTGTGGAGCGCCCCACGACAGAGACTCCCGCAGACAACTCCACTCCCCGTGGCGGAGTGCATGGAGGACCGCCTGATGCAGTGGGAGGCAAGGAGAGGGCGCTGATACCAGAGACCAACCCACCCCCACCCAGCTCCACCTCCACAGAAGCAGGCAGAGAGCCAGACCGGAGGGACAGAGCCACACTGTCCTGCCTGGAGATCAGGGACACCATCAAAAGCAGCATAGATCTCCTCTGGTACAGACCGTACATACCATCCTCAAACGCGCAAGCACCTTCTCACCGCGTCAACCAGACACTCATGGAGCATGTCCGAATCACAGTACCAGGTGATTAAAGGAGAGGATCACAGGTCTTCTGCACAACCCTCCAGGCCCGGGTTTGAACTGAATCCGACCAGTCCAGACCTGCTCCTCCACCCCAGGTGATGTCACAAGCCTTTCCAAGGCGTTCCAAAGGCCCTCTAACTACCAAGGCTATGGCTACCGGAGTTCCAGCAGCACAGGCAGCCCCTTCCAGTCCACCACAGGTACATCGTATGCCAACATTTGCGCACGGATGTCACCGATGCCCACTGCTGCCTACCGATCCGACCAATGCCACAGATGCCACCGATGCCACAGATGCGCACCCATGCCACAGATGCCACCGCACGCACAGATTCCAGCCGCACCGCTTCAACCTCGCATCAGCTGTAGACCAACACCACTGCCTCCTCCTCCACACCCACAGCCAAGCCAGCCCAAGAACATCTGTATCAAGTTCTTGGGACTGACACCCCATGGCATGGGAGGGAAGGGGCTCTCAACATCACAGGACTGAGCCAGCCTCTCTGAGAGCTTCCTCCACACACCATCCCCTGTTGTCCTCATCGGGGACCAGGGACCGCCAATGGCAACCTCAGACCAGCACTCCAGCAGCAGCCACCTCCACAGCACCTAGACCCTTCACCCCTGAGACTAGGGGCACGCCTCAGAGTGCTGAGAAGAGTGCAGAGACTGGGTTGCTAACGCGTGTTGACTTTTCTTCTTGGGACACTTTAACTTGGTCATTTTGCTTTTAACAGTTTGTTATTAATAAAGGTTATTCTTTGCTTCACACGCTTGCCTCAGTTCTTTTAGTCAATAAAATCTTGGTGGAAACTTTTAGAAATGGTTTAAGTCTTTGCAATGCTTGTGGATAGGCGAGAAGGATAGCAGTGGATGGGCAGGGATAACCTGTGGGATCGGGTAATAAGTGTGTGGATAGGCATGGGATACCTGTGGGATGGGCTAGGGATCCTTTGGGATGAGGTAATAGCTGTGGGATGGGTAATAGCTGTGGGATGGGTTAGTATACCCATGGAATGGGTAATAGCTGTGGGAAAGAATAAACCTCCAGTGCAAGCATAGTGGGTCTCTGATGGTCCACCCTGCCCAGGTGCCACACTTATGGCCCTTTATTAATCAAATAACAATTTAAATCATTCATCACCACAAGTTCAACATAGCACAACTCTTATATTAAAATGCCCTGTTCATTGTAGGGCCACTCAAACATACATGGCACAATCTCATCAAGTGTGATGAGAAGGCTGAAGGAAGCATCCATTAATCATCTATCATCCGTTTCCTGCCAAATCCATCTGCTCCAGCGTTTCAGGAGCTTGCGCTGGCTTCTTCCCCTTCACATGCAGCTCTGTTGGGACCTTGCACATCACAGTGTCTATCAGGTTTACTCCTTGCTCTATTCCACAGGCTCCATGTCCGCCATTGCCTATTAGAGGTCCACGAGCCTCTTCTGCAAAGACTGGGTCGCGGTGCGCATTGAGATTGTGCAGGATGCAGCAACTTCCAACAATATTCCTCACGGGTCTCTGGGCGATGGCTGCATGGTGGTGAGAAGTACCTGAAACCTGTTGGCCAGGAGTGCCAAAGGCATTCTCCACCACCGCCTTACCCTGGACAACCTGTAGTTGAAGATCCTCTGCTTCACGGGTGAGGCTATCTGGAAGTGTAGGGCTTCATGAGGCTAGGGTTCTCTGAGGAGAAGGCGTCATCCCCCATGATGAAGTAGGAGCACATCTTGCTGACACCCAGGTTGACCAAATGCAGAGCAACCAACTTCCGGCCCAGCCTGGACCCTGGGCTCAAGGTGGGCACTGACTCTGCGCCACTGGCCTCAAGGGACGCAACTACAAGGAGCAATGCAGTACAGCTGGAGGTGCCACACAACACCAATCAGCAATTGGGTCAGAGAAGTGGTGAGGCCATCAATCGAAGAAATACCTGCAGGAAGCTCCTCCAGTGCCCTCCACTGAAGAAGGATGGAAGAAAGTTGCAAGAGCAAGTGGTATCAGAAAGTGGAACTCCCCCACAGTTCCGTTGAGCCATCGATGGGCAAGCACGTGGCCTGCAAAGTCCAGCCAAGTCGGGGTCCCAACTTATTTCAACTACAAGGGTTCTTCATCATCAATCCTCTCCTCATGGTCGATGCTGACTACAAGTTCATTAATCGATGCTTTCAGGCAACGGGTCAGCTTCAGATGCCAGGTATACCAATGGCCAGTGACGCATCAAGGAGGGGCTGGAATGCAACGCTCATCATGAGGCTTCCAGATCCAGACCCCCTGCCCAAATGACACGCAAGATGTGTCCTACTTCATCGTGGGGGAATGACGCCTTCTCCTCAAAACGCTACCTCATGAAGCCCTACACTTGCAGATGCCTCACCCGTGAGAGAGGATCTTCAACTACAGGCTGTCCAGGAGCACGGCGTGGTGGTGAAGAACGCCTTTGGCATCCTGAAACGCAAACAGGTTCCAGGTACTTTTCTCACCACTGCTGCAGCATCGCGGCATGAGACCATAGAGGAGGATCGTGGAAGCTTGGCTGCATGCCTGCACAATGCTCATGCGGCAACGCGCTAGCCCAGTCATGCATGAACAGGCTCGTGACCTCCAATAAGGCAATGGGGACATGGAGGCCTGAGGATGGAGGTAAGTGGTGAAACCTGATAGACACTGAGGATGTGCAAGGCCCCAACAGAGCCTCCACGTGAAGGGAAGAAGTAGCGGCAAGGCTCCTGAATCACCCGCGGGCAACCCCATGCTGGAGGCAGTGGAGTGGCAAGACAGGATGATAGATGATTAATGGGATGCTCCTTCAGCCTGTCTCATCACACGGATGAGATTGGGCACACCTCTGGTCGGTGGTCCTACAATGAACAGGGCATATTAATAAAGAGTTGTGTTTATGTTCAAATGTGTGGATAATTGCTTACATGTTATTGATAATGAAGGGCCAAAGGTGTGGCACGCTGGGAGGTTGGACCATACAGTCGCCAACATGCTTGCACTGGAGGTTTATCTATCCCATAAAAAAAGACAAAGGAAAAGGGCAAAAAAAAGAGAAGAGAAGGAAAAAAAAAAGGAAACGGGAAAGGGAGAAAGGATGGCAGTATTAGCCCATCCCAAAGGTAATCCTGCCATCCCACAGTATCTTAACGCGCATCCCAAAGGATCCCTGCCATCCCGAAGGTATCCGTGTCCATACCCACTGCTAATCCTTACCCATCCCAAAGGTAATCCCTGCCCCATCCCACTGCTATCTTAACCCATCCCAAAGGTATCCCTGCCCATCCCACTGCTATTAAACCCACCCAAAGGTATCCCTGCCCATCCCACTGCTATCTTAACAGCCATCCCAACAAGCATGGCAAAGGCTTAAACCATTCTAAAAGTTTCCACCAAGACTTTATTGAAAAAATAATAAAGAAGCAGTGTGTTCAAGCAAAGATAAATCTTTATTAATAACAAGCTGTAAAAGAAAAATGAACCCAAGTCAAGTGTCAAATAAAGTCTACAGTAGCACCCAAGTCTCTGCCACTCTTCTCGGTCACTCGGAGGTGTCCAGTCTCAGGGGTGAAGGTCCAGGTGCTGTGGAGGTGCTGCTGCTGCAGTGCTGGTCTGAAGCGGCCACTGGGGTGCCTGGCCCCGAGAGGGCAACAGGGGACGGTGTGTTGAGGAAGCTCTCAGACAATGGCTCAGCCCCATAATGTTGAGAGCCCCTTCCTCCATGCCATGGGGTGTCAGCCCAGTACCGATGACAGATGTACTGAGGCGCGAGGCTTGGCTGTGGTGGAGGAAGGAGCAATGTAATGTGGCTGTCTGGTCCTGCAGCTGGGTGAGGACTGGCGTGGGTGGCATCGGTGGGGTGGGTGGCATCGGTGGTGTGGGTGGCACGTGTTAGCGTTGGTGGCATCAGTGTGTGGGTGGCATTGGTGGCATCAGTGAAACCGGTGGCAATAATGGCGTCCCGATGAACCTGGTTGCTGGACTGGGGAAGGGTTGCTGCTTGCTGCTGGACCTCCTGCGTAGCCGTAGCCTTGGTAGGTGAGAGCCTGTGAAAGCCTTGGAAATGGGAGTGACATCACCTGGGGTGGAGGAGCAGAACTTGGACTGGTGGGAGCAGGTCATTCTGGGTCTGGATGGTTGTGAAAGCAGATGCGGTGATCCTGTCCTTCACACCCACTTGGTACTGGGGTTCCGCCAGTGTCGCATGCACGGGTCTGGTTCACATCGGTGAGGAAGGGCTTGCGGTTGGAGATGAGGAGTCGGTGTGTACCAGCTGAGAGAGGAGATCTACGCTGCTCCTGTGGTGTCTTTTATCCTCCAGCAGGACAGTGTGGCTCGTCCCTTCTGGTTTGCCTCTCTTGCCTTTCGTGGAGGTGGAGCTGGGGTGTATGCGGTTGAGCTGCAAGTGAAAGTGCTGTCTCCTTTCTCCCACTGCGTCAGGGGTCCTCCACGCGCTCGCCATGGGTACTACAGCCTGTCGGGGGTTCTTCGTCATGGCAACTGGAGACAGAGCTGACTCTCTGGCGGAAGAGGACTGGCTCTCAGCAGGCTTGCTGGAAAGGAGAGGGTTGTGAGAGGGGCTGCTCCTACGTGGCAGATCTCACCCTCCAGGAAGCTGCACTTGCCATGATGTAGGTCTGCTCTGTCCGTCAGCTGACCGACAGCCTGGCCAGATTTCTTGAGGTGCATGCTTCCCGTACCAGGTGTGCAATCGTGCTTCCACCAGCTGAGGAGCACCTCTGAAGTGTAAGCCCAGGCTCTCCGCTCTCTCTCCAAGCACCTGCTTTCTTTTGCTGTCCCCATGAGAGCCTGTGTCCCTTCCACGCATAGATACTTCCATTCTCTCGTCAGCCACTCCAGCAGCCTCATCTGCTAATGTTCCTCTTCGATGGTTGTATTGCCTCCCTGCTCCCATTCTCGCGTATGCCCTCTTCCTCCCTTTGGCAGGACTACATCAGAGGGGCTTCCAGGTTGTAGGGGCCTGCCCTCCACAGCGCAACCAACCAGCAGCAGCAGCGAGCAAAACGCAGGACCAGCAGGACCAACAGCAGCACCAGCAGCCAGCAGCACCAGCGGACCAGTAGAACCACCAGCAGCAGCAGCAGAGTAAGCACCAGTCAGCGCCAGCAGCACGTGCAGGACCAGCAGGACCAGGAGCACCAGCAGGACGCAAGCAGGACCCAGAGCACCAGCAGGACCAGGAGGCACCAGCTGGAGGAAGGGCAGCGCCAGCAAGAGTAAGCACCAGCAGAAGCACCCAGCACCAGGAGCAGTGCCAGCAGAGTAAGCACCAGCGAGAAAGCACCACGCCAGAAGCAAGCTTCAGCAGAGTAAGCACCAGGAAGGCACCACCGGCCATAAAGGCAAGCAGGCAGGGCGCTCCTCTAGAAGCAGAAAGGCAAGCAGAAGCCCCAGCCCCAGAAGAGCGAGCCCGTGCTGGCAGAAGCCCCAGCAAGAAGCAGAGTGAGGGCGAGGGGGTGGAGGGTGGCCCTGTCCCTCTTGCCAGGGCTGGCAGCAGGATGGCTGAGGCTTTTCTTCTTTCCCCATAGTTGGGGGTTGCTGCTGGCAGGCTGAAGAGCCTGTGTCCTGGCAGCAGGTCTTTCCTCTGAATGGTGACCTGCTGGGAGCTGCTTCTCTTTATATCCGCGGGCTGACGCAATGCATCCCCCGCATGCGCAGTGAATGCTTAGGCATACCGCTGGGGCTTACCGCTAGGCATCCGCTAGGCTTTCCGCATCTGTATCTGCTTCATCCCGCGTCGGCATCCGCTCTGCATCACGCTCTTTCCCGTTCCGTCACTTTTGCTGGCAGTCCCCTGGAAGCCTGGGCGGATTGTCCATCCGCTTTCATCTGCTTCCATCCGCTAGGCACTTCTGTGGAGCATCCCGCTTTCCATCCACCCTACGTCCTCGCCCCGTCCATTCCTTTCCGGTGTGTCCGCTCTGGTTATGCAATTTTTGGCACCCTTTTGAGAAGCGGAGTAACAACGGATGGAGACATTTTCCTCGTCCGCTGTGTCTTTTACAAAACGTTTTGCATCCGTGCGGCCAGTGTGACAGGGTTTCCTTAAGTTCTCGTACTTTCTAAACACAAAAGCCTGCTGGGTCCAGCACACACTTTTATCACTGAGAGAGAAGGAATGGAAGGCAGTTCCTTTAGAAATTATATATTGCAATTATAGCAGATTAAAGCTAGCAAACGACAAATAATAATAGAGAGAGAGAAAGAGAAATGCACAAGAAGAAAGAAACAGAAACACCATAATAATAAAAGGAAAAGAGAGAAAAGTAAGATTATAACAAAGAAAAAACTTGCCAAGAAAAACCATAGGCTCTTATCCAGAACAGGTTGCAAGGGTCAAAACCAGCCCTTGAAGAACACAATTATTATAAAATTAGGCGCATATTGTATAAACATAAGAAAGCCAGAGAGTTAATCCAGATCCAGAATTGGATTAGATCCCAATTGGAATTAACTGTCCTTTGCCAAAACTGAAATCAGTATCTTAACTGAGTGACTGATTAGATCCAGTTCATCATCTCACAGAATTTGAAGCTATCATGATTAATCCCATAGATGCCATTTCTGGTTATATTTAGCACGTCAACTGCAAAATCAATATGCGTTCAGGGTGATTTATCCTAAATAAATGTGTACTGGTTGTGTCTTAATGGCTTTTAAAGCTCTGAGCCCTCTTCAGAATTCCCATGCTGAAAGATAATCCCCATTATAATAATGGCAGGCAATCAAACATTTTGTGAGGTTGTTTTAGAATAGGGATCTCCAAATCAGAAGAGCAACTTTAAAGACTTGTAGACTTCAGCTGCCCAGAATTCCCCAGCCAGCATGGTCTAGAACAAATGGCCGCCAACCAGTTGGCCGCAGCCCACAGTTGAGCCTGGTGGAAAAATTTTGGTGAGACCTGCAGAAGAATGGCCGCCAAAAGCAATTAAATCCTGGCCCACGCAATTCTTGCCACCTCCGGCCTCTCCAAGGGACCCTGGAGTCAGGCCCCTGAGATGCATGCAAACAACCAAGCTAACACTCCGGCCGCTCAGGGGCAACAGCAAGTCCCCTCCCAAGCGCCATGTCAGCTCTTCCCCATTAGTTCTCTATTTGAATTGCTCCTGTCTCTCTCTCTTTCCTTCCCCCTGCCCATGTGCAGGCAAGGACAGGAGATGGAGCTGTGCACAGTTCTCGGCCCAATTCCAGCCCTTGCTGCCTCTCCCAACATCAAAAGCCTCAGAAATGCAGGCAAAGCCGCCGCAGTGTGTAGCATGATTGAGTTTGGCAGGAGGAGTTTTGTTTCTGGTGTTGTTGTAGTTTTCTGAGTTTGGCTGGTATGTGTGTTTGTCTTGAAAGGTGGTCTGTGTTTCAGCTCTTCAGAAACAACTCCTCCCCCCTTCACAGCCACACATCGAAACAAAACAGTGCACAACATCTTAGACAAGATCTCAACTGAAGGCCGAACAAATGTCTTTCGAAAGGATTCAACTTTGCCTTGGGTGTGCCTGCTCCCAAACACATCCCCACAGAAACCATCATATGCGGGTTGAAAACCAGGCCCCTGACCAAAACAAATCCTGATGATGCTAACAGAATCAGACTCGGAAATCACCAACATCCTCTGCACTAAGCAAACCACCCAAAGCAACTTTCCAAGAAGAACAAAATGCACTACTTAACCTGAAAAGAAGACCACCAGCATAATATCCTACCAGAGACAGGCAATGCAACAGGGGTTATGAATACATCTGAACTACCAAACAAGTTAACCAACCTACTCCAAGACCCCACATACAAACCCCTAAACTGACCCACCACCTTACCTAGAAAAAAACCACCAGATCCAAAATAGAAAGCTGCCCCCACAGCGGAAGAAATCCAGCAAAAGAAAATCCATACCACAGAGAAAAATCATCCAGATGCCCTAAGCTGTATGGTCTCACCCAAGATTACCAAAGAAGGAACCCCATACGACCAAATAGTCAGCACTCCATAGGCTCACCTCTAACAAAACTTAGCCAAATTTCTCGCCAAACAATTACAGACCCTATGCAGAATCCCATCAACCCACAGGTAAGTGAACTCATTCAGTTCAATTGAGATCATAAAGAAACAAACTTACAAACCCAGCGACCTAAACTAGTGGCTTCGATATCATATCCCTGCTTCCCAAGTGCCTATAAAAGAAGCCTTGCAGCCATCCAAACAAATACACCCCCCCATACATCTAGATCTTACCAACCAACTGCCTATCCAATACATACTTCACACTACAATGGTCAAAAAATACAAACATAGAGGAGCACCTCATGGGGAATCACCCTCTCACCTGTCATCGCAAACCTCTACATGGAACACTTTGAAACACCAGCTCTAGAAATATGATACAAACCCAAACTCTGGCTCAGATACGTAGATGACACCTTCTATAATCTGGCCACAACGGGAAAGAAAAACCTGAACAAACTTCCTCAAACACGCTTCACCTCAACAAGCCTACTAACCTCATAAATACCAATTCAACTATGGAACAGAAGCCAACCAATCAAACTTCTTCCTAAGATGTCTTTAGTGGTACCAAATCCAATGGCTCCCTAGGACACACCATCTAACCAGAAGAAACACATACAAAAACCGTAATCTACCATGCACTCTCACATCCACACCTATCACACAGATCAATTCGTAGCCAAGACACTCATCTCCAGAACAAAATGCTTAGCGATAACAACACGTTAAAAACGAACTACACACTCTCACTATGTACTTACAGCCATATGGATTCCCAAAAAAAGAAGATACCCACCTAATCCAAAAAGAAACCCAACCAAAGCCCCCAGACAGAGAACAAGAGAATGGCAAAGCCCTCCTCCCATATAATAAAAGGCACTACAGACAAAATCAGCAAGATCCTCCAAAATACACAACATTAAAAACAGCATTTGCACAACAGAAAAAATAATCCACCATCCTAAGAAACCCAAAAGAACAAAATCGAGTTAGAAAACCAAGGAGTAATACGAAATCCCTTGCACTGCCTGCCCCACTACATACGAAGGACAACAAAAAAAGACTAACAGAAGAATTAGTGCACCGCATTGGAAGAACACAAGCGAAAACTCAAATCAGAAAGAAGAACTGACCTCTTCCTGGTCCAACACCTCAAAGCCACGGGACATGAAATTGACCTTTTAAAAATACAGAACCATCGCCAACAACTCGAACACTTCAACAAAAGAATATCAGAGAAGCCATAGAGATAGAAAAACGCCCACACACATGAATAAACGAGAATGATACTCCCGCCTACCAACCATTTGGAAACCTGCCCTCATTACAAACGAGTACCCTAACATGAAGAATGACACCAAGACCCCACCCACAAGTGCCACACAAGATGCTACCACCCACCTTCACGCAGAGACTCACAACCCAGCACAGAAGAGGAACACGACCACGAACCAGAAGCATACTTCGCAGCTGCAGCCACTACACTTCAAACCCCTCTGACCCATTACAGAAGCAAACTGACACCACCATGAAGATGTGGCACGACCACGAACACGAAGCCAAAAACAAGATCACAGCTCACGCAGCTCAATCCCCCAGCACTAAGACTAACCTGACACAGCCGCCCCAACCCTAAGCAGAACCAACCCAGCCAATCAGAACACAGCAACCCCTACCAACAGAACACAGCCAACCCCACCCAATCAAGTCCACACCCCACTAGCATTAAAAGGAAGAAGCAGCTGCAAGCTCACATTACTCTGAGAAGCACAGAGCAAGAAACAAGCCTGAAGATGATTAATGAGACTTCATTCGAAACATTGCCTAGATACTTCCAAATTCTAACGCGGAGAAAACCCGAATAACCAGAGATCCCACATACAAATACTACTCTCGAAAACACTCAAGAAAACATGATTATAGTAATATAATATATATATATATAATATAATATTATTATTTATATTATATATATATATATATAATATATATATATATATTTATTTTCAATATATGTTAACATGCTTAATATATAATATATTAGGTATTATTATATATATGATTCTCTGGTTATTCGGGTTTTTCTCCCGCGTAGAATTGGAAGTAGCTAGGCATACGTTTCGATGAAGTGCTCCAATTCATCATCTTCCAAGGCTTGTTTCTTCAGCTCTGTCTTCTCAGAGTAATGTGAAGCTTGGCACTGCTTCTTCGCTTTAACTGGCTAGTGGGGGTGTGAACTTGAATTGGGTGGGGTTTGGGGCTGTGGTCTGATTGGTGGGGGGTTGGCTTGTGTTCTGATTTGGCCTGGGGGTGTGTTTCTGCTTGAGGTGGGGGCGCTGGCTGTGCTCAGTGTTAGTCCTTAGTTGCTGGGGAATTTGAGCTGGTGAAGCTTGATCTTGTTGTTTGGCCTTTCGTGTCGTGTCGTGCCCACATCTTCCAATGGTGGTGTCAGTTTGCTTTCTTGTATGGGTGCAGAGGGTTTGAAGTGGGTAGTGGTGGGCTAAGCTGGCGGATGGCCTTCTGGTTCGTGGGCCGTGTCTCCTCTTCTTGTGGGTGGGTGTGGAGGTCTTTTTTCTGCTGGAAGTGTGTGGTTAGCATAATCTTGGTGTGGGCATCTTGTGGGGTGTGGGTCTGGTGTCATTCTCATGTTAAGGTTAACCTCGTTTATTTAATGAGGGCAGGTTCCAAATGGTTGGTAAGGCGGGAGGGTATGGCATCTAGTTTTATTCATGCGTGTGGGCGTTTTTCTATCCTCTATGGCTTCTGCCTGATTATTCTGTTGTTGAAGTGTTCACGGTTTTGGCGATGGTCTGGTATTTTTAAGTCAATTTTCATGTCCTGTGGCCTTTGAGGTGTTTGGGAACCAGGGAAGAGTCAGTCTTCTTTTTTCTGATTGAGTTTTTGGTGTTCCTTCAATGCGATGCACTAATTCTTCTGTTAGTTTGTCCTATCGTATGTAGTGGGCAGGCAGTGCCAAGGATTTCGTATACCTCCTAACCTACCAACGACCCTACCAATCAAACACGCCAAACCCCACCCCCGCCGCCCACCCAATCAAGTCACATCCCCACTAGCCAGTTAAAAGGAAGAAGCAGCTGCAAAGCTCACATTATCTGAGAAGCACAGAAGCTGAAGAAACAGAGCCTGAAGATGAATGAATGAGACTCATCGAAACGTTGGCTTAATACCCTCCAAATTCTAATCCGCAGGGAGAAAACCGAATAACCAGAGATCACAATAGACAAAATCTCGCGAAAAGCCTCAGAAAAAGATATATATATATTATATATAGTAACGTGTGGTGTGTGTGTGTGTGTGTGTGCTTGTTTAGCTTCCTTTGGGTATATATCCCACGTCATTGTAGTTTCTGTTATAAGTTGTAGCAAACGTTTCAGCAGAATCTCATCTGCCCGAATCATCAGCTTTCTGTATGGAAGTGTTCCTCACAAGTTCCTCCTGTTTCAAATTTGAGCTGGTCTATTCTGATTGGCTATTAACCTGGGTCTGTGTTCCATTGGACTTGGGTTTGGATGATTGGTGTTTCTGGTTTTCTTCCTGTCTGTTTTTGTGGCTTTTGATATGCTGGGCAGCTAACATCCTGTTGCTTAGTGTTGGAGGCTTCAATGCAGGCTGGGCTTCGTGTGAGAGGATAGGCTGCTATTCATAGTGCAGCGAGCTGGGTTTGCACCCTGGGTGCGCTGGTGGTGGGGAGTGTTTGAGTTTGGAGCATGGCAGAGGTTAGTCTGTCTGTGCCTTCGAGAGTGTTTGCTCTGTTTTTGTAGGTGTGGAAGTATGTTCTATTGTGAGAGTGCAGAGCTTCGCAAATGACCTTGAACGTAGTTCTGGCTGGAATGCTGATGCTCGATTTCTATTACAATGTGGCTGTCAGAGAGTCTTTTTCAATCATCATATGGATTCTCTGAGTGTAATGAAATCTGTGGCTGGGGTTTCTATAGTGCTTGCGGGTGGTTGATTATGCCATTGGAAGTGGATAAGTTGTGACGCGTGTGGTTATCAATGTGTTGGATCATAGTGAGGAGGGTGTAGTTGCGCGCTTTTTTCCTTCGGCATTTTTATGTGTCGTTGCTATGGCGGGTACTTTATTCTCATGTGCGTGTCCAATGTATGTGGCCTGGCATGGATGATAGCAAGAGGAATTTCGTATTAGTGCCTTGTTTTTTCGCAGGTCAATTTTGTACTTTGGGGTCCTCATGTGATGGCTAGCTATTTTTTGTACTGTTTTGATAGGCAGTCTGATTGTGATGCTGTGTAGTATTCTTACTGATTTTTATCAGTTGTAGTAACGCAGTCTAGTAGGCAGACAAGGCTGTTCCAATAGGATCTGCTGTTTGCTAAGGGTGCTCTGTTTATGTTTTGGTTTGTTTTTTTTGTGGATGCAGCTGGTGATTTTGTTTGTGGGAGAGCCATTAGCTAGTCAATGAGCTTCATGTCAGGGTGCCTATACAGTTCAGTCTTTGATAGTGTCCGGTTATCTGCAGGACGTTTGGGTTCTGGTAACTAGTGGTGCTTGCCACAAGAATTTATTTGTGCTGGTGGTGTGGTTATTGGAGGCGTTGAGGTAGCGGTTGGTGGTAGGTGTTTGCTTTGTATTGGTGCTGTCCTATGTGTGGCCATCGTTGGTTCTTTTGTAGATCTAAGTACTGTAGGATGGGTAAGTTGTTGTGTTATATTTTCTCCGTTGCCATGGTGAACTTGATGTTTAGGGAGTGTGTGTTGATTTTATAGAGGTGATGTAGGGGTAATTGTTTAGGTATTCTTTCCATGGGGGCCGAAATGCAACAAATGTGTCATGCGATGTATCTTAGGCTCATGATGTTTTGGGTTTGTGTGGTGGGCTGAATTAGCCAGGGCTCTGATTGCGAAATATCTATGAACAAGCGTATTGGCCAATGACGGGGTGATCGAGTGTGATGGGCCATAGAGGGGGCTCTTCAGCATTTTGCTTGTTATCTTTGTGCTTTGTATATGAATGATGTGTTGGTTGAAGGGCAGGCTGTTATTCTGTTAAGTTTTCGCATGAGGTGCTTAGGCTGGTTGGTATTTAGTTTTTGATATATTCCATAGAGTTTGCTTTCTGCGGGTAAGCTTGGAGTGAATATGTTGAAACCACGTCAGAAATCTTAGGCTAAGCTAGATTCTTCTGTCCTAGCATAGTTAGCTACTTTGATTATTCTCTGAAGAAAAGTGGGTCATGAGTTTTGTACATGATAAGCATGCGATTCAATGAGCAAATGGGGCTGTAGTATGTTTTGACTAGTTATGATATAGCTAGGTTTGTAATGGTGCTCCCTATGGAAGCTGACTTAATGGGTGACTGAGAGTTATGCATATGGCTTTGTGTTTTCATTGGAGGGGCGCGTATAGATTTAGGGGGCATGCTAGAAGAATTTTTCTCCCTGGATAGATGGGCGTGATCTGTTTGGAATTTCTTTTGCTTATGTGGGCTGGTTAATAAATATTTCTTACTTGGGGTTATTTTCATGATATGTTTTCGCTAACGAAAATTATTTATATATAGTATACTGACTAGGCGCTTTTAACTAGCTTGCTAAGTTCCACAAGCATAAGCCAAGTGATTATAATGAGGTGTGGGTGAGAGGAAAGGAGATGAAAATACGAGGCTGCACATCTTGCACCTGAGGACCGTACTGCATAATGGCGCTAAATCGTACGAGCCGAGGTGTTTCCATGCGAGTCTTATATGCCGAAATGCATCAATGGCTCGGGCGACATGATGCAGTTGCCGCGTGCCATCTCGTGCTCAGGTCGCTGAGAAGATGCGACAAATCCCAGCGAGGCACCGGACGCAGCTGAACATAAATGTCCGCGCTCGTCCGCCAGCGGTCCAGCTGTGCCAGCTCTCGCAATAAGCTTTTTATCTAGCTTTCATGATGGCTCGCAGGCTGCTCATGGCATCGATTTGCGTTGACCGGCACTGCACTTTATATATATGAGTATCTTATAGTAATTATATATATAAGGTATATATAGTAGTATACGTTATAACTAATTATAATAATTATGTATGTATGTATGTATGTATGTATGTATGGTAGTGATATGTTATGTATGTATAAGAATAATTATGCGCTGCCGAACCGATGTCATGGGGGTATATCGCATCAGGTGCTTCGAGATAGGGAGTCAGCACGTATCGATTGCCCTCCAGCTCGGAAAAATATTAGGTCACCCCAGAATTGAATAGAGCAAGAGATAAGGACCATGCTCAGGCCGTGACGTCTGTTCAATGTCCGAGCTTGTATGTATGTAGTGTTCCAAATTTGCGATGATCCATCCCAACCTCGATTGGTGATGAGGCCATGCTCCAGGTGGGTGCCCAGCCATGTCTCAAAAGCACCTAACCACCAATAGCTCGCTTGTCGCCAAATGCGTAATAGTTTGTGGCTCTGGAGCTGACAACTTGCCGGAATAATAAACGCATGGGAACAAGGTGCCTGCAGGAGCATAGGCCTTGGAGGAGCACCAATACCAACGAGCGCAATCGGAAGTATCTTGTGTTTCCACCACAAAATGAACTGGGCCTGGATCAGGGTGTTTGAGGATAGGCTCAGAAGCAAAGGCAATCTTTAATGGGCTCGAAAGCTGTCTTGCTCACTGCGCACCCCAATGGAATTTCGAACCCTCTTCTTGAGCGATTAGAAGGAAGCTAGTCGGCAGCTAAAAGCGGGAATACAATTGTGGCGGTAGTCGTTTCACAGAAGCCCAAAAGTCGTTTACATCCTTAATTTCCGCTGTGGAAGGT
>BHFT01061880.1:0-43310 GCA_004320025.1 Laticauda laticaudata
CCTGTTGTCCTCCGGGCCAGGCACCCCAGTGGCGCTTCAGACCAGCACTCCAGCAGCAGCACCTCCACAGCACCTGACCCTTCACCCCCTGAGACTGGCCACACCTCTGACGTGACAGAGAAGAGTGCCAGACGACTGGGTGGCTACCTGGTTAGACTTTATTTGGACACTTGACTTGGGTCATTTTCTTTCACCAGCTGTTTATTAATAAAGATCTATCTTTGCTGTCACACACTTGCTCATTTTATTTTGTAAACAAAGTCTGTGGAACTTTTAGAAATGGTTTAAGCCTTTGCTTGCTTGTGGGTTGGGCAAGCCATAGCAGTGGGGTGGACAGATTACCTTTGGGATGGGTTAGATAGCTGTTGGATGGGCAGGGATACCGCGTGGATGGGTTCAAGGATAAGCTGGTGGGATGGGTTAATGATAGGCTTGTGGGGATAGCACGGCGATACCTTTGGGATATTGCGGTCTGAAGATAGCTGTGGATGGGTGAGTATAGCTGTGAGGCATAGAGATAAGGGGGCCTTTCCAGTTGGGGCCAAAAGGGGCAATTAGTGGGACTGTATGGTCCACCCCTTCCCAGGTGCCACACCTATGGGCCCTTCATTATCAATACTAATGCTAACTCATGATCCAACACATGTCAACATAAACACAACTTCTTATTGTAAAATGCCCTGCTCTCATTGTAGGCCCAACCCAACATACATGGCCAGATCTCAATTCAGTGTGATGACAACAGGCTGAAAGAAGCATCATTCATTCATCATCCTGGTCTTGCGCCACTCCACTGCTCCAGCTGGGGAGTTGCACCAGTTTTCAAGGGAGGTTGCGCTGCTTCTTCCTTCACGCAGGCTTGTTGGGGCCTTGCACATCCTCAGTGTCTATCAGGTTATCGCCCTCGCCTCCATTCCCAGGGCTCCATGTCCCATTGCCGTGTTGGGAGCGTCCACGAGCCTGTTCTACAAGACTGGGTAGCGGGTGCACATGAGATTGTGCAGGCATGGAGCAAGCTCAACGACATCCTCTCATGGTCTCTGGGCGATGCTGCCATGTGGTGAGCAAGTACCTGGAACCTGTTGGCCAGGATGCCAACGGCGTTCTCCACCACCGGCCTTGCCCTTGGACAGCTGTAGTTGAGATCCTCTCTTACAGGGAGGCACATCTGGAGGTGTAGGGGCTTCATGAAGTAGGTTCTGAGGCCGAGAAGGGCGTCCATCCCCCAAGATGACAGTAGGGACATCTTGGTGTGTTGGCAGGGGGTCTGGATCTGGGTAGCCCATGATGAAGTTGCGTTCCAGCCCCTCATTGAGGTTGACTGCGTTGTTATACCTGGGCATCTGAAGTGACCCGTTGCCTGAAGCATCGCTGTTACCATGACCACTTGTTAGTCAGCATCGACCATCGGCGAAGATGACGATGGCTGAAGAAGCCCTGTAGTTGAACTAATTGGACCCCGACTTGGCTGGCGCTTCGAGGCACGTGGCTCCCATCTATGGCTCCAACAGGTGTGTGGGAAGTCTCCACTTTCTTGGATCCACTCCTCTGCAACTTCTTCCAGATCCGTTATTCGTGGAGGGCCACTGGAGGAGTCCTCCAGATATTTCTTTGATGATGGCTGCACCACTTCTCTGACCACTAATGCTGATGGTAGTGTGTGGCACCCCCAGCCTACTGCATTGCTCCTGTAGGTTGGTCCCTGAGGCCAGGTGGCGCAGGAGTCAGTCTGGCCACCTTGAGCCCCAGTGTCCAGGCTGGGCCGGAAGTTTTGGTGCCTCTGCTTGACGTCAACCGGCCGTGTCGAGCCCGCTTGCCCACAACTTCGCCAACATGGCTGACGGCATCCTCATGAAGTTCTGGAATGCACGAGGGTCTTGTTCCTCAGCTCCACCATCAGCTTTGTTGTACAGTCCGTACTTGCTTCTTCTCCTTGATCCATCTTCGGACCCAGACGCTTTTGGCTGCCTCCTTTTCTTCCCGTAGTAGAGTTCAAGAGCCTGTAGATGGCTTCAACCACTGTGCAGAAACAATGGTGCTGCCAAAAGGACTTTGTACGATCCATGTGGACATGACTGGATGCTGTGGAAGAGCAAGAGGCAAGATGAAGGCTGCAGAGGTCTGCACAGCAGCGGCTGCCGCTGGTCTGAAAGGTGTGACGATCCAGGTGAGTAGCCTCCCCCTGTTTTAGACGGCAATATAGGTTCTTTGTCTCTATGGTCCTATGTTGTATCCTTCTAGGCATCCTCTCGACATCCTTTATATCCGTATGATAGGGTCCCCTCTGCACTTTTTCCGTTTTAACATGCTTTCTTGCGAGCTGCATCCGCTTTTTCATCCTTTCTCCACTCCCAGTGCTTACGTACACGTCTGCACGTCCGTTCCGTTCCGTTTCTACTTCCTCCCTGTGTCCGCTTTTCACTGGAGCGGATTTGAGTGTGCGGATGCGCGCGGATTGCCTAGCGGATTGTAGCGGACGTGGTAATGCATGACAACCGGGATGCAGAACGGATGGTTCCCCGTATGCCTAGCGGATCAGAACGGACACGTTGGGTGCATTTTTCTGCTCAAAAAGTTTTGAGCAGCGGGCAAAACTTTTTTGAGCGCGATGGAACCTCAGTTGACGGATGCTGGACGTATAAGAGAGGAAGAAAACGGACCCGGCGTGAGTACAAAACGGGGGCATCACGTTACCAACGGATGGCAAGTGTTTTTCTCCGTTTTACATCCTCTTTCCATCCGTTGGTGCAGTGTGACATGGGCTTAACCTCCACTAGCATTTTTATGTGCAAATAAATCCTGTCACATATAAGTACGGTTTAACTCAATGCTTCATTCAGAATTAGAAAAGTTGGGAAGTCTTTTCCATTGTCACAAAAACCCTCACATATACCTTAGATTATTTAATTTGTATATAACTATGTGTAGGTATCTCTCTATATTGTTATAATTGAATACATTTGCTTTATAATGGAAAAATCCTTACTAATTTACTGTCAGTTTCATTTTGGATTCTCTTGATTTCTGAGACTCAAATGGCCGTTGAAAATACAGAGATTGGTTACCCCAAACCTGTGAAATGTTTGGTTTCCTTTGATCTTACTATTTCTAGCCCTTATACATAAGCACTAAATAAAGTGTAAAAATAAAGCTTACAGATCTTAGAAACCCAAAAGCTGAACCTTTTACTTAGTTTCCACTTTTATGGTTAGGCTGTTACAGAATTTTCTATTCTAAATAGTGTAGAGCCTATAATATAATGGTTGTAGTGTTGGGCTTTGACTGGGGAAAGTGATTCTCTACTCACTTATGGAGATTACAGAGGAGTTGGACCAGTAATAATCACAAGATTATTGCTTGGGTGATGAAATTAAGATACATGTCTTCCCCATACATGTCTTCAGTGTTTTGATCTCAACCTGAGGGTACTGCACCAACTAAGAAACTGCTCCAGATCTCTGTTCCTATGATGGCAACTGAGTTTGGCAGGTAGCTGATTTATTTCTTGCTTGGCGAGATCATTAAACAAAAGCAGCTTTTATTTCTCAGTAGTAAAAATATGGGCAGTTCATTTTCTCATTGGAGGGAACTCTTATCTCATCTCCCCTTCTTGTTCCCAAACTTTAACTGCATCAAGAGATCTTTTAAGTGCAGCTGTTTGCCTGAGTTAGCAGAAGAGAAATTGTAAGAGCTGTCTGTTGGAACATCAAAATGAGCAATCACGATAGTAAAAGGAAAAAATAGTATTGTTAATAGAATTCCATATATACTTCTTCTCTTAATTGGTATCATATATTTTTTTAAAAAAAATACTGCCTCTTCCCCTTTCTTTTCCACAAGTAATGAGCAGGTATGAAAAATGCAGGAACCTTTTTTAATTATTTTTTTCCATTTTGTATCAAGTAAGGGGTGCAGAGTTTTTATTTATTTATTTATTTTGTTTCTCAATTGCTTACAAGATAATAGGTACAAGTATAAACATAGTTATGAATACATGAAATGGTTACATATAGGAAAAATAAAAAGAAACAATAAGATAGGGACAGTAGGCACTTTGGTGCTCTTATGCACATCCCCTACACACCTCTTAGGAAAGGGTCAATAGTAGACAGTCTAAGGTTGAAGTTTTTGGGGTTTGGGGAAGAAACTACAGAGTCAGGTAGAGTATTCCAGACATTGACTACTGTGTTGCTGAAGTCGTGTTTCCTGCAATCAAGTTTGGTGCGGTTCACCTTGAGTTTGTATCTATTGTGTGCTCTTGTATTGTTATGGTTGAAGCTGAAGTATTCATTGAAAGGTAGGACATTGCAATGCATGATTACACTATACTTAGATTGGACTGAGGCCGGTGTAGTTCTAGGTTTTCTCGGTCTAGAATTTCAATTCTTGTGGCATAAGGTCTTCTGCAATGAGTAGAAGAATGGAGAAGTCTTGTGAAATATTTCTGGACTTTCTCAATTTATTTATTTATTTACTCTATTTACTTTTTAATTTATTTACTCTAGTGGAATGGAAACAGTTCCATGTACAAGAAGTCTCAGAAAAATTGCAGGATACAAATGCAAAATATTAAGAAATAAATACTAGTAGCAGTTGGCTTTCTATCAAAACTCAGTAATACTGAGTCAGAAAAAACAGTAGACAACACAATTGACAATGCACGAATTGAACTCAGGAGAATGTGTGTCTATAATAATTGTGGTAAGATCATTTATAATATTGTAGTCCACCCTCTGTACTTAAAAGCAAATATGGTGAATAGTGAATATGGTGAATAATGGAAGCAGGTCTCATACCATTCTTATCTCCTTTCATGAAATTTCTCTGCTCCTATTTCATTTATGAGGTCACTGTTTCTCTTTGCTCCCTCAAATGCTGAGAACACAAGATATCAAGTGCAGATATCAAGCAATTATCATCTAGATCAGAGGTCATCAACCGGTAGTCCGCAGATCTCTGATGGTTCGCAAGAAAATTTTAGTGGTCCGCGGTGCACCCAGGTAGAAGAGCTGCTCCTGGATGACCAACAGGCCAGTCCTGTGACTAGAGCTCTGGAATATGGGACTAACCAGGCAGCTCGGGGTGGGGCTGGAAATTTCCACCATAGAGGGAGATACATGCAATTTCCAACTTTGCAGGTGGTGCAGTGTGCAAGGAGTAGCACAGCCTTCACTGGCTGGAATGAGGTAATAGTGCTGTTGCGGTAAGGGGGGGCAGCAGTGCAGGCAGACCAAAACAATGGGTGTTGGCAGCCCATGGCTCTTTCATCCTCCTGTTGTGGTTTTGTCAGCTGAACCCATCATTGGCTGGCCCCGCCCCTCACCCTCCCCTCCCAGTCACTCCTTGCCTAGCCTGAGAAGGTAAGAGTGGGGGATAGAGATTCGCTCCATATTCCAGAGCTGGAGCAAAGCAGCCTTGTACTTTCTTCATCTCTTGCTCGGTCTCGTGGGCATTTCTTCTGGTCCTTTTTGGTGCTGCATGCACCTCAGCTGCTTGGGAAAACGTGCAACTTCTTCTCCACCCTCAGACACTAGCCTGGCCCAGCTGTTTCTCTCCACTGCTGCTGTTGGTGCCTCCATGGCCTGCCCACTGCTCTTACAGTGTCTTGCACAGCACAGTTAAATTTAGTGTGCTTCATAATGGAGGAGATGGCATCCACTTCTCCTCCTGGAGCCCATTACAACACGGAGCATCGGCCACAGCCAGGTCGGGTATGTGTCTTGGAACAGAGAGCAGGTTGGGTGTCTCCCTGAATGTACATCCAGCACCAACAAAGGCTGAAGAAACACCTGAAAGACCCAGAGAATGCTGGAGAATCAGAATGAGAAAGAGAGAGAGATGAGAGAAGAGACAGACAGAGAGGAGAGAGTCAGAGAGATGAGACAGAGACAGACAGACAGAGAGAAGAGAGAGATGTGAGATAGAGACAGACAGACAGACAGACAGACAGACAGACAGATACCTGTTTCCCATAAAAAAGAAAACACCAGGAGCCACAAAACCTGGGTAGGCATGGCTGGGGAAGGTTCATGTAATTGGGTAAGTGACATTGAGTTGACCACTCCCACCCAGGTTTTGTGGCTCCTGGTGTTTTCTTTTCTGTGGGAAACCAGTCCAAATGGCTCTTTGACTGTTTAAGGTTGTAGAAATAGGTGGCCTGAAGAACCCATCCCATCACTGGGAGTCCAGGTGCTTCAGCAAGCAGTGTGCTGGATTCATATTAGTGATCTGTGAGATTTAAAATTATACATTTACCGCTCCCTGAGGTCCAAAAGGTTGGTGACCCCTGTTCTAGCCCAAGCCTTGTACTTAAATGTTACAAAGCTACACTACTAGAATAAATTCCTTGAGTAGAAAATAAGCAACGTAAAATTCAGGAAAGTGACTTGATTTTAGCTTGGTTCTGTGTTCAAAATGTGACTATATTTGCTACTTTCTTTTCTGTCAATGTTTTGGAAACTTGAATATGGAAAAAGATTAGCCTTATTCATTATGTTAATAATAATAACAACATAATAAAATAAAGCATTCCGATTTTTGAAGTTGTGATATTAGAAAATTGATTTTTTTTATTGGGTATAGGCATAAAATATGTTCACATAACTATTGATTCTGTTTGAGAACAGCTTTGAAAAAAATGTATTTACATTGGCTCCTTAAAAGTTCCAGCTGTTGTGGTGCCCTCATAGTCATTTGAACAAAATTTGGGCCTGTCCACATTTTCAACCATCCACTGCTGTTGCTACTTCCCAACCTCCAGCTGATGGTCATCTTCACCTGTCTGTACTCTGCTAGGCTCAGCAACCCAGCCACTCACAGGAGAGGCACCATAGAAACATATTGGAGGCTGGCAAGTGAAAGCTTTGAGGAGGATGGGCAGGTGTCATGGGTGGATGTTAGGGAGTGTTGTTGTGTGCTGCACTGCACATCACATGCTACTACCAGCCAACTACTACCAGCTACTTTCATGAAAGGAGACTGGACAAAAGAAGGTCTCAGATATGCCAGGGTATGAAATAAGTTTCTGGCCAATAGTGGTACGCAGTGGTATAGGAAGAGGTGAATAGGCAGGTGGCTAAAATAGCAGAGGCAACTGGGAGATAGATGAGGGAGGGGAATTGAAGTAAAGATAGTCCCTTACCTTCTTTCAAGAATGGCTTGGATCCAGTGGGTTGTGGCCCAATAGATGAATTTGCACAATGATAGCAACTGGAACTACCAGCCATTGATAAGTAGGGTGATCGCATGATGTTGTTAAATCAAATCTTAAAGTTTAAATTAAATTTTTAAAAAGTAAATTAAATTTTAAGTTAAATTCTTCAATTAAATATAAATTCAATTATTAAGTCACATCTAAATTATAGTCATACTATTCTGTGCCAACTACAACCTCTACATAAAGACTATCTTGCAAGCTAATAAACTTTTGTTTGCTAGTATACACAAGGTTCTTAACATGAGGTCTGATTAAAACTTAATCGATTTTGAAATCAGTATATTTTTTTTATTCAGAGATCAGTGAAATGTGCCAACTTTATACTAGTTCTTCTACATGCAGTTCCTAGCTTTTCTTTTATGATAGCGATGGTAAGTAAAAGATTATTTATGCATATAAACATTGAAGATGCCCACATTAGAAATAGAAAGAAAAATAAAACATTTTTAAAAGACAACTAACGTAAGATTAGAACAAATATTGTGGAAATTTTTTGCTTCATTTTTTAAACTTGTCACTGAACTTGTTCCTTTCAAATTATTTAGTCTTCCCTCAAAGTGTTCTTCAAGGTTTTTTCCCTACATGGTAATACTATTACAAACAGTTTAAAAAGTATATAATTACATTTGTGTGTCATCCCTCAAAACCAGATTTTCTAGATTACTTTAGACCACACAAAATTATCAGACAAAATCTTACATAAGTGATAAAAAATAAAACACAGAAATTAAAAAGAGGTGTTAAAACAATAAAAGCAACAGCTGGAGTAGTTCTTAGGTTTTTAAACAGCACAACACATACATTTTATGCTAATACATGAATTAAAAATTAATATTTTAAAAAGGAAACTTAAAAATGATATCTTTATAAAGTGCACTTAATTTGATTAAATGCATAACACTGCCTAATTATTTAAAATACAAGATTTGTTAAAGATACATAATAGTCACAGAACCAGTGTTTCAATGTTGCAGAACAATACTGTACCCTACATGCAGTACTTACATATAGCTTAAATTTGTTTGAAATGTGAAATATTTACCATGCACAGTCAAATATGAAATTCGATTCAAATCTTAAAAATTTTCTTAAATTATGGTTTTGTAATATTACCCTCAGATTTTTCTGCTTATGTTCCAGCATCATACCCAAATACCTAAATCCTATCACACCATGAAACCTATACTTACCTTTTGCCATCAATGCAAGGGCAACTCTCAAAAGATTTGCCAATTTTGCAGATGAAGATATGTTTACCTTGTTATGGTAATTATTTTTATTTGATAAAATCTGAAAGCCCTAATCAATTCCTTGTAACTGGTTTAACTTTTGATCAACTTAGGGTGCCTCTTTCCCATTATGCAACAACCAGATGTGAGAACCAAAACAATTTTGTATGTATTTACAGATTTTTATAAGACAACTGCATAATGCAGACAGTTAAGGCTCTGTCTTATTTTCTGAACTATTCCTCAGTGTGGAATTCCTTTCCCTTTGATAGCTTTTGCCTAAGAACCCGCACACGTTATACCACCTCCATATCCTTTTTTCCTGATCATGGGTTGTTATTTAGAACAGCAGCCCCAACTTTTTGAGTGCCAGGGACCAGTTCCATGATCTCAGAACTCGAAGCTCAACACACGGAAGACCGTTTTTCTGCAGACTGGGGGAGGGTGATTTTGTGCACTGCCTGGATACTACACATGCACAAATAGGGCTTTGCTCACTTGCAAGGTCCGGTTGCTGGCCGGCCGTGGACCAGTATCAGTCTGCTGCAGCCTGGGAATTGGGGACCCCTAATCTAGAACTTCATAACAGTATATGTGAATATCAGGTTGCCTCTTCAATAGGCAGGTTTTGAACCATTTCAAGCACTGAGTTTGGAGGGGGGGACCCTTTTGGAATTTTGCATAGTTTTTAAACACCATAAAATAATCTCCTCCATTACCTGTTGGTTCTTCCTCTGCAACAACAGCAAGTTAACATTAAATGTCATTTTGTAATTGAAGTAATGGTCACACAGCTGTGCTTTCTGGTAATATAAGCGATGTCAGAATCAGTTTAGGAGCTCAGCTTCATTTTCTGCACAGATGCCAATTCTGATGCCATTATTATAGTATGAAAGTACAACTTTTTGTTAATTAGGACTGAGGTCTGTCAGAAGCTGGTGAGTTGTACTGAAGGCTAGAGGGACCAAATGCTAACATTTGTTCTTAGTCATTGCCTAAAAGTCAGCTTCATCTGCAACACGTAAATGTGTGTTTTGTTTGCAAAGGTGAGTTCACACCCTCTTTCACACATGGCACACACTTTCATTTCCCAACTGAAGGAATGATTTCTTTATTTTGTATGCATGTGAGATTCTGAGGAGGAGCCCTTACACTTAAGTGAACCTGCAAGCATAGAAAAGCAAGTGCCTGTAGCACTACTAATGATTTCTGACAAGGCAATCCTGCTGTGTTTATTTATGACTTCTGCCTCTGTTAGTTCTTGTGAGAGGTTCTTCTCTTAATGGTTACAATATTGCTGGAGTTTGACACAATGCTGAGAAATCCTATGGAGCCCTAAGGCCCACTAACTGGCAGTGGTTCAGCTGCTAGCAGACAGGTGTGATTGCTTTTGATTTTATACAGCTTTTGATATTTATTGTGTTCGTTGTTTAATTGATTGTTGTTCCCAAATACTTTCTAATTTTAAAAACACTAAGTTAGGTGGTCAGAATTTATTAAATCCACTTTGTATTTATTCTGATATCTGCAATATATAAGTCGGTGTATGTAGACTTGTGTGTTCATATAAAGTTTTCTTAGCCTGAATTTATAAAGCCACAGGGAATATTATATCTAGAAAGAGGAAGCCTACTGTAGTAATAACATCTTACTTTATTGTGATTGCTGGCAAGAGCCATCAAAGGGTCAAGGAAAATATAGAAACAGTTCTATTTATTGTGAGGCAAGACTTGCCAGACAAATGAAAGTATTCTTCAGCTTTACAAAGGCCCAGTAGGTGGCAGCACCAAGCTAACTTTGGCTGATCTCAAAAAAGATAAGTTGGTTCAGACTTAGTTGGTATTTGGATGAAAGACCTAGAGAAAATACTGAAGTAATAGGTCATTTGGGAAGTTAAAATTACTTTCAAACAAAACAACATTAAAACTACTTTGTTACTGTTTCCAGGAAAACTCTATGCATATCAGAAATAGGAGACAGGAAAAAATATGAATTTTTCACTTTTCTGCATATAGTTGTTAATATTTTATTTTTAATAATATATTTTAAATGTCTCCATTTATTATCTTTATTGATACATAACATAATTTTATTTGCATTTTGATTGAAGTATAGCGGATAATGTATTGATGTACAATTCTATCTGTAATGTTAGCATTAGTGCTATACAAATAAACTGCTGTATATTTTGGATTCTTTATTATCTGCTGAAATGAATTGGTGCTAGAAATAATGCTGCTTTGATTTGCATTTCTTGTATTGTCCTTCCTTGTGCTGTGAATTGATCATTATTCAAGTCACTATATTCCTAAAGAGTGGGAAAGAGAAACATTTTTTATTTATTACCATTATCTGTGTGATGAGTTTTTTGATATGTCACTGAGCCATTTGGGTTATATTCAGGGAGATTCCATTTGTTGACCAAATAATGTCTTCAGTTTTTCCTTTCACCCATTTCTTGCCCCCACCTTTCTACTTTAGAAGATCAGTAGGTCCTTTGTCACAGATTTGGGGGTCAGAGATAATGGGATAAATTTATTGTGGGAATTGTTAGGCCTTTGTCAGCCTTTTGCATTCTCCCAACCTCTCTAAAACTTCAATTTACACATGGATAGCTTTGTTTACTATATAAACAACTGCAGTGTCATAGTTGGAACTAGAAGGAATTGTAATCCACATCTCTAGCCTTTTTAACAATTGTAAAAAGATTTTTTTTTTAGCTTGAAAAAGAAAATGTGCTTTAATATCTCTCAAGAAATTAAGAACCTCTCCAGAGAGTTGTTTCATTCATTCATTCCTTTGCATGTAAAAATGACTTGATTATGTCAGGCAAGATGAGAAAATTGCCAGAAAAGCATAACATTGATTCTAGTTACTGATTAGGAATTAGACCAAGGAAAGTGTGCAATTTGAGGTCCGTAAAAAGAATGGAAGTGATACTTTCATTTCTTCTTACTTTAAAGGGGTGAAACCTTTCTTGAAATATTTTACCTACTTATTTCTAAGATTTTAATAATATTACAGAATCCCTATATTTTGAGCATTTTATTCAAAATATAACTTCAGATTCTATTTCCATTAATACAATTGGCTTCTGTAGATACCATAATAGGCTGTGCATAGTTGGCTTATTTTACAAGTGAATTGAAGTATTAGGTTGAATATAGTCATGCTTAAAGCATACTGGTGCAAATAAGTGAGAATCAAGTCCTTGGTCAGCTTATACCAAGAAAAACAATATCATCTTTAAAAGCAGACTGTTTTGTTGTTTGCTTGTTGATACTCTGATAACATTTTCTTCAAGTAAATTTTAGCAAATTACAAATAAGACTGGTAAGAATTAAAACGATATATAAATTTATCAAAGTTCAATCTTCCACAAACTATTACTTGTTTAATAGTCACATTTTCAATAGTTGTTAAATTCTTACCATTGGTTAATTACTATTACTTGAGATTTAGTTACTATTCATATCTCCTGCAGTAGCAGAGTATTTTGTCCCCTTTTACCATGTATTATTTTAAAAAATTCAAAACAATGCAAAGTTTGTAAATTTACATTACCAGATGGCATAACAGATCCAATTTATAGCATCTGTAAGCAACAGTATGCTTTGAAGATGGCGTTGTTCCCAACATATTGCCAGAAAGCATGTGGACAAGTGTAAAAAAAAAACCCCTAAAATATCTACTGTCCCAGAATATAATCTTTGCAAAGATGAAATGAACAAAATGATTAAATGATTTTTTTTCTTTATGTTGTCTAGCTTATTTGCAACTATGGTTTAACCATAGCTGATCGGTTATATATCATACAGTTTGTTTTACTCGTCAATAAACTGTTGAAGCCCTGGGTATTATGACACATAATGACTCAGATAAGCTCACTGCCATCTTCATAATACAGTTGCCAACAGAATCACACAAGATTTTGTAAACTCATCTTTAAAATCTTACATAAAAATAATGAGAACTTGGCCAAAATGTTTAAAATCTATGAGCGTTTGGTGATTATATATGCCAGACATTTTTTTCGTATTTTAAAAGAGAAATTTAGTATAAATGGACAGAAACATCAGGTACCAATTTGGTTTATTCCTTCTTCAGAATCTGATGCTTTCAATATTTGCTCAAGACCAATATCTAATAAAAATAAAAATGCTAACAAAAGAATTGGATGGATAATTTCAGTCAGACTGTGTCAGCTGCTGCTGATGTCACTCTTTTCCAACTTCTGATCTTCAACTGAAGGCTCATGATAATGAGTAAAGCCCCTGTCCCACTGCACTAACGGATGCAAAGAGGATGTAAAACGTTAAAAAAAGCTTGCCATCCGTTGGATAAAACGCAATGCATCCGTTGTGAGCTCACTGCATATTGTGTTTCATACGGCTCTAGTCCCTGGAGCATCCGTCCACTGGGAGAATTTCATCCACGCAAGAAAGTTTTGAGCCTGCAGCAAAACTTTGTGAGCAGATGAACTTTACATCGCGTATGATGTGCATCCGCGGCAATATACGGACAACAATACGTTTCTGTGTCCGTTATCATCCGTTAAACATCCGCTGTAATCCTTCCAATGCAACCTCTGGCTATCCCCTTCCAACTCACATCCGCTGCAAGCTGAAAACGGAAAGAGGGAGGAAACAAAAGGTACATGGAACGTCTACACAGCGTTTTTAGTAGCACGGAATAGAAAAGGAATGTAAGCGTATGCATCTCAATAGAAAAGTATTCAAAATGGACAAAACGTTTGTAATCTGGGATGTATCTCGATTATTTTAGGATGTTCTGCAGTGTGTCTAGAGTATGTAGAAGGACACGCTGTGGACTACGCGATATTTCCATTAAAAAGGGGGAGGAAATCAATCTGGAATCTCAGTATTAGTCCAGCAGCCGTGGTTGTAAGACCTGCTTCACCCTTGTCTTGGTTTGCCACATCATCATGTTCTCCACCATGGATCATGACACAGTCCGTATGGTAGCTGCGATCATTCATCACCAAAGAAAACCAAAACCTTGTTGCAGGACTGTTTTACCCTTTTATAACAGAAGGATAAAAGGAGACGTCCAAGAGCTGGGTGGGTCCAGGATGGATCGTGAGAAAAATGGGAGTTTGGACCTGTAATGACCAGTTGAATGGTGGAGCTGAGGAATGAAGAACCCTCGTTGCATTCATCATCTTCATGAGGATGCCACCAGCCATGTTTTGACGAATTTGTAAGAGCGGTCACTGAGACGCCAGGTTGACCAAGCCTAAGCACCAACGTTCCGTGCAAACGCTGGAACCCTGGGACTGAAGGTGGCACTGACTCTGGCGCCACCTGACCTCTGGAACCACGTACAAACATCAGTATGCGTGGAAGGGTGCCACACAACAGCATCAGCAAGTGATCAAGAGAAAGTGTGGCAGGCCAATCATTGAAGAATACATGGAGGAGCTCTCCAGTGCCCCACCACTGAAACAAAGGCTGGAGGAAAACTTACAGAAGAGTGGTTATCAGAGGCTGGAACTTTTCGCCACACCGTTGGAGCCATAGATGGGAACACGTGGCCTGCAAAGCTCCAGCCAACTCAGGGTTTCCACTTATTTCAACAAACAAGGGCTTCTTCAGTATCATCCTCTTTTGCCAATGGTTGATGCTGACTACAAAGTTTCCATCTACATCGATGCTTCAGGCAACGGGTTAGCTTTCAGATGGCCAGATATACAACGCCAGTGACCTAAAGGAGGGGCTGGAACACAAACCTGCTGTCATGGGTTTTCCCCAGATCCAGACTCCCTCAATGAACACAAAAAGATGTGGCCCTACTTCATCATTGGTGATGAACACCTTCTTCCCTCAGAACCTACCTCATGAAAGCCGTTTACAGTTCAAGATACCTCCAACCCATAAGAGAGGATCTTCAAACTACAGGCCTGTCCAGGCAAGATCGGGTGGTAGAGAACACCTTTGGCATCCCAGGCCAAAACAGGTTCCAGATTACTTCTCACCACCAATGCAGCAATGACCGCAGAGACTGTGAGGAGCATCGTGGAATCTTGCTGCACCTGCACAATTTCATGCGCTCACCCCTACCCAGTGTTACAGAACAGACTTGTTTGACTGTCAACAAGGGAATGGGGACATGGAGCTGGTTTGAATGGAGGCAAGGACGAAACCTGATAGACACTGTGGAATGTACAATGGCCCCAACAGAGCTTGCACCCTGAAGGAAGAAGCAACGGACTACTGAGACACTGGTGCAACTCCCCAGCTGGAGCAGTGGAGTGGCAAAACAGGGAAATGATAGATGATAATGGATGCTTCCTTCAGCCTGTTGCGCAGAACACTGGATTGAGATTTGTGCCATGTAATGTTGAGTGGTCCTACAATAATAGGGGCATTAATAAAGAGCTTTGTTTATTTTGAAAATGTGGTTGATGCAATGAATAAATTGTTTATTGCTAAAAAAAGTCCATATGTGTGTGCAGCTGGGATGGTGGACGCATACAGTCCCACTATGCTTGCACTGGAGGTTTACTCTGTCCCACAACTATCGGCTTATCTATCCCACAGCATGCAAAGGCTTAAACCATTTGTTTAAAAGTTTCAGCAACACTTCAGGTAAAAAAATAACCAAGTGTTCTTTAAAGCAAAAATTAACCTTTATTAAACTTTCTTAGGTAACCTTTATGACTTATTAATAATAAGCAAAATGAACCAAGTAAACTGAATTACAGTTGTCTTAAGCAAAGATAACGCTTTTAATTAACTTTTCTTAAGTAAACGTATGACTTTATTTAAATTAGCAAAAATGAACAAGTAAAGTGTCTAAGCAAGATAAACTGAACAAGTAAACAACTCAGTCTCCTGGCACTATTCTCAGTCCCCACTCTGAGATCTGTCCATGGTCTCAAGCTCTTAAGCGGGCAGGAACTGTGGAGGTGGGCTGTGGCTTCAGTGGCTGGGTCCTGAGCAACCAATTGGGTTGCTTTGCCCTAAGAGTAAAACAGGGGATGGTGTGTTCAGGAAGTCTCCCAAGAGCTGGCCTCAGTCCCATGAAGGTTGAGGGAGGCGCCTTCATCAAGATACATGAGATGTGAAGGCAAACAAGACCTGATGATAGATTGTCCGTTGAACCGGGCTTGGCTGTGGAGTGGAGGAAGGAGGAGTGTAGTGGGGCTGTCTGGGTCTGCAGCTGGGTGAGGCTGTGGCATCTTGTGGCATGCGATGAACCTGGGCCTGAACTGGGAAGGTCTTGTTTGCTGTGGAAAAGTCCTGTAGTCGTTTAGCCTTTGGTTAGGTGAGAGGCTGTTGAAATCCGCGTGGAAGTGGCTGTGACATTCGCCTGGGTGGAGGAGCAGACCTGGACCATGGGTAGGAGCAGCTTCAGCTGTCCTTGAGGGTTGTGCAGAAGTGCTGTTAGTCTTCTCTTCATCACCTGGTATGGGCCTCAGGCAAGGTCCCCTGAGGGTGTGGCTCAACATAGGTGAATGAAGGTGCAGCGGCCCGAGGATGCTCTGTCAAGTGGACCAAGCTGAAGAGAGAGTTCTGTTGCTGGTCTTCATTGTGGTCCCTGATCTCCACAGGACACTGTGGTTCTGGCCCTCCAAGTTCTGCCTCTCTGCCTTGCATACTGTGGTGCTGGGTGTGGGTGTGGGTTGGTCTCCTGGCTGCTGCCTTCGTTCTCCGTTTGTGACAGGGGATCCTCCAAGTCACCGCCCGGGCATGGGGAGTGCAGCTGTTTGGGGGGGTCTCTGCCATGGGGCCCTCTGAAAGGACACCTGCCTAGGGACAGGCTCGGCTGGGCTCTGGCTGGAAGAGGACTGGCTGTCTGTTGGGCTCTCTGAGGGTAGAGGGGTCTCAGCAGGGGCTGCTCCTGTGGCGGATCTCACCCTCCCAGGAAACTGCAACTTGGCCATGCTGTAACATCTCCCGGTCAGTGGAGCTTGACAGCGGCCTGCCCGAATTTTTTGAGGTTGTAGCTTGCCATAGCCAGGTGTGCATGTGCTATCACATCCAGGAGTACATCTGCAGTGTAGCCCAGGCTCTTTGGCCTTGTCTCTTCGCATAGGCTTGCCTGCTTCTTCCTTGGTGTCGCCGAATACAGTCTGTGGCTTTTCCCGCAGAGGGACTCGTTCTCGCCTCAAACCATTCCAGCACCTCACCTCATGGGTCCTCGGAAAAACAGTGTAACTGTTTCCTCTCTCCCTTCTCCTTCCGCTTGCGCTGCTTTCTCCTCTGGAGAGCCTTCAGCAGCAGGGCCTTCAGGGGCTTGGAGAGCAAGGCCTTTCAGCAGAGGGCTTTGAGGGCCTTGGGGCTGGTCCACCCACAGGAGAAGCACCAGGCGCAGCAGAAGCACCAGCAGCAGAAGCCACCAGCAGCTTCAGAGTCAGCGCCAGGGGGTGGGATGGTGGTTCTGTCCTTCTTGCCAGGGCTGGCAGGAAGTATGGTGGGGGGGGGGGGGCACAGGCTTCCTCTTCTTGCCTGACTGATGAACCATGGTGTTCCTGCAAGATGTATGTGGCAGCACGTCTTTCCTCTGAATGCTGACTGCATGTGTGCTGCATCCTTTTATATCCAGGGAGCTGATGCAATTCATACTTCCCGCATGCACAGTGAACGCTTTGCATCCGATATACATCCGCGCAGCATCCGCTTTGCTTCCTATAGGCGTCCGTGATGCATCTGCATCATCCGCTATGCATCCGCCCCTTACGCTATGCGTCCACTTTGCAATTCTCCCCCGGAACCCCTTCAGAGGTGTCATCCGCTTCCATCCGCTAGGCTTCCTATGAACATCCTTTTAACATCCCCGCTACGTACTACACCCGTCCGTTCTTTTCTGTTCTTTTCCGTTCTGTTTATGCAAATTTTCACCACTTTTGGGAGCAGATGACAACGGATGGAGCTACCCCTGAAATTTTGCTCATCCACTGTGTCCTTTTTGCATATATTTTGCGTCCGTCGGCCAGTGGGACCTAGCCTTAATGCTGAGGTTACTGGGGGATCTAGTAACTAGTAGTTCTGATTGATGAAAAAAACACAAATACCTTTACTTTGACTTGGAAGCCACTTCTGGACTTTGTGCTTGAGGTGGAAAAAGATGAAACTTTGATTTTGGGTTGTACTGAATAGATAGATTTGTTATTACAGAAATGGCTATTATTATTTTTTTGAAAAAGTAAAAAGTTGAGCGTACATCTTAATCCCTTATGCAACTGCACCAAGGGAGTCAGAAGTCAATGTCTTTTTTATTCTTTTTCCCTTTCTTTCCCCCACTATTTACTTGCCTTTTCCTTCTCTAATTTCTCTAATATTTGCTTTTGTATTCTCTTTGTACATTATATTATAAACTAATAAAACTATAAGGTGACAAAAGAATGGATGTTGCTTTCAGTTTTGCAAATATATTCTGTATACTTTCAATTTTAAAAATACACGTATTGACGAAATCTGTTGTCTGGTCTATTTATAGTTCTTGTTATGCTTTGTAAAGTATCTCTTGGTCATAAAGATTGATTTTTGTATTGAGAGGGTTTTATTTTGTTTTTTAATATATCTAAATTCTCCTCAGATTTTTTTTTCTTTTTAAGAACCAGAATTTGGCAGAATATAATAACTGACTCAATAGCACGAATGAGCTATTAAATAATAGGTTAATTTGACCCAATTATCATCTTAGTATTGTTCTGAATTTGTTTTAGAATCAGAGCATCTGGGAAATTATTCACATTTGTTTTATATGGCATGTTAATAGTGAGGTGTTTTTATGAATGTTTGTGAGCATTAATGTGTGCATGCGTGTATGCATGAATCTTTTTAGATAATTCTTCAAATTTCTATTATATATTTCAGTTTCTTCCAAAAGAGCCATACATAAAGAATGCTTCTGACACAAGAAAGATTCTGTGGTACCTCTATATTTATATAGTTTTGATTCAAATCCATTATGTTATAATTGCAAAGTACACTGTGACATATTTTCCTTTCTAAAATCTTGCCTGTTTTAGAATATATGATTAAAGTACTCTCTCCATAGAAGCATATTTTAGAAAATTAGCAGAATGAGGGCTGTTAAAAAAAGAAATATTAGCTAGGTACAGTCAAGATAGCTTTCCTTAAGTGCTTATTTAGATTATAGATCATGAATCGGGATTTAGATATCTCTAAATTTGAAAATAAAATAGCTCGTTATTAGAATTGCTCTCTGATTCCTATGCCTTTGTATATTTTCTGAGTTATATAGGAGCTTAGACTTTAATTCATTTGTTGGGTAGACAGTAAGACCAACAGGACTCCTGAAGATTTCTTAACATACAGTGTCATACATTGTTAGTTGCTAGCTTGTAGGAAAAATTGAAATTGAAGAATCTACTGTAAATTGATCCCTTATAGCTTTTTCACTATACAACCTCAACTGCCACAATGAAATAAATCTCACTAGAATGAGTGTTTCAGTCTCTAACCTTTTCCCAAGTATATTGGAATATGCCATCCATGTTCTTACAGACACATTACATTGAATAGATATTGTGAGTAATCTATTTTTATTTACTTGTCGCTTTATATTTTTCTTTAATCAGGGCAATATCATAAGATCAGCCCTCTATTTAGTCACTAATAAAAGAAGAGAGAAATGCAACCTTTACATATTGCAGGATAGAATAATATGGAAAGAGGTATCTAGAGTCATATAAATACCTTGTATTGGACTTAATAGCAAAGAGATTGTCAGTGTGGAATGTTGAAAATTGATGTAATAAGTCTCCACCTAGCAAACCAAACAATTCTTGTAACTGAATGTGTATTAGTTAAAACAATAATGCATTATAATTATTCAACCAGTAAGTTATTTTTGTAATCTTTATTCAGGAAGATTGCAGCCAAGAACAGAAGCAGTTATACTCACTTAGACCTCAAGATTTCAAAAGCTTATATAAAAAGATTCCAAAATCTGTTGTGAGTAGTGCATGTTCTTCTTGTAAAAGTTGAAAATCAGCTTAGTAGACGCCACTACTTCCATATAATCCAATACCTCTGTTGATTTATCCAGCCATTTACTATGGGTAATTCAGCACATGCAGATAGCATGGGAATCTGATAACAAAAAGAAATGAGCCAAAACCTATCCTAATTACCTGATTTTGGAGTGGGGAGGTATTTTTACTGTCACATGACCACGTATCAAAGTTGTTTCATCAAATACCATAGATGAAACTCTGTTTGCAATAGCTATAAATAACCATTTTCATCCACTAATGTTTGATTCAGGAGCATTTTCTTGAGCATCTATATGAGAGTGTTTAGAAATGTAAGTTTATAGTCCAGCAAAATTTTCTTAAGGAACAATCTTACAACCACTTCATTTGAGATAACTGGGATAACTCTCTCCCTGAAATGTTAATAAATCTGTCTGTTTATCCATCTATTCATCCATCTGGCTCAGTAGGCCGCTGATCATTGGGATCTCTCTGCAATTCACAATAAAATCAAATTTAAAACTGAAGACATTAAGACATTAAATCTTCCTGATACTTTAGTATCATGAGAGAGATGGAATGGGCAAAATCAAAAGCAGTTGAACAAACCTCCTCAGTGTTCTTGTCCATAAAAAAACCCGATTTAAGGTATACTTCAAGTGAGGGAACTTTATAAGTAATTATGTCTGTCAGTGTAGGTAAAAGTAGGTTTATATTCTAAGTGTCTAATAAAATTGTAACTTCATGTTTCGGAATCTAAAATAATTTTACAACTTTTAATGCTTTGGAGATTTTCATGGACTTGAAGCTCCTAATGGCAGGGCAGAAAGAGGCTCTTTCTAGGAGAGCCTTTTGTCAATAGATATGGCCATTCATGGAGCATAGTGTCCCAAAGACAGGCCTTTATCACTTTGCACCTGATTTTGCAGCACATACTTCAAGGAACTTCATATAAAGGCTATTCAGCAACTGCAGAATGTACCAAGCCATTTGCTGCTAGGCAAAAAATTTGGTAAAGTTACTGTATATATCTGTTTTATATCTAATCAAAGCATGAACTGGAACACCAAGTCTCTAGCTCATTAGACCAAATTGGCTCATTATTTCCTATGAAACTTTTTTGTGCTGAGATCCTGATCACCGTCAGGAATATTTTCTCCAAGTAGAATCTGCCTATCTTATATGTTCAAGTTGCAGAGAGCATACTACGGATTGTTATATCTGACATGGCTAAGAGGCAAGAACCCAGCAAACTTACCTGCTCTATGACAGCACGACTCTTAGGAAACAGCTTGCTCCATCTCAAAGGAGGAATGTGGAATGAGGAATGCTGTCCTCACATTCAGGACAGCACACATAGAATTAAATCAAACATTTCCTTAATCATGTGAAAAACTACTGTTCTAAAGATGAAATGTGGAGAAGTTGCTCTCTCTTTACTACAATGTTTACTCCTATGTATTTTTAGTTGTATTCTGTGGCTCAGTGTGTTGGTTTTGGACACCAGCTATACTTCATTTTGGATGACTTGTTCTGCCTGCAACTATTTTACTTTTTCCATAAGCTTGTCATTTCCTATCCCAGTTCCTGTATTTTGTTTCTACCTCATTTCAGATTTTAAAAAGTGCAAACAGGTTCGGGAGAAGGCGGAGCTTCGTCTCGGTGCTACAGCTGCGATCTCGGGGCTCTGAGATCGCAGCTGATATTTTTGCCTGCCTGGTCGGCCGACGTCCTAATGGACCTAAACCGTCCCCAGCAGCAGCGGGGATTGTGAGACGGGCACAGTCGCAGGATCCAGAGATATCGCAAATCTCTGGTTTGATCCGGGAGAAGCCCTTTTGCTGGCGGTGGAAAGCCAGCCTCCAAAGCTGCTGAAGTCGGGACAGCTCCGAAAAAAAGGGCTTGAGCAAATGTTTTCGGTTGGGTGAGAAACCTCTTTTGTTATTGTAAATTGGTGGACCTGAAAGGATAATCCTGAACAAAGAAGAACCTGTGACTCTTATTTTTTTTGACTGGAACTGTTTAGAGCCGGCGTTTTTAAAGTGATGTCAAATTGAGGCTTGGATTCTTTCCTTACTACTTCTTTTTCTGAGACTTTAATTGTGATTTTGTAGGTAACCAGATTGATTTTTTTCTTATATATATTTTTTATGTTCTTTTTGATTTCCTAATTTTCATTAGGATAGAGACCCCTTGATTTTTTCTTTCTTTTCCTTGAGTTTTGTATACATTACTCTTCTTTCTGCTGGGGGGGAAAAAGTATTAAGAAGTTTGCAACACTGCCAACTAGAGGCTTGAAAGGACTTTATTGAAACTGGGGAGAAATGTATAACTACTCCTTCTCAAGGACATTTTTAATGTGATAAGATGGAGGAGAGCACAGAAAAAATATTATTACAGGTGGTTTCCTGGACTCTATCAATATTTCAACACTTGAGGCTTGGCTTTGAAGCTGCTGGAGAAGAGAGTCATATAAGAGCCTGGATAAATAAATAAAGTGCAGTGTGCAGTCCATATATACATATATATATATATCATATATACTATATATCTATATATATAATATATATTATATATTATATATATACTATATATATATACTATACATATATCAATATATGATACTATACACCACACACTTGTGAAAATCTCTACTCGCAGCCTTTTTGTATATTTCAATTCTGGTAATATTTTTATTTTTGCTTTTTATTTATTCTTCTTTTCTTCTTTGGTTTTGGGCCTCTTTTAACTATTGGATTTTTCCATTTTGGATCATAATTGGCTTTCTATCAGATGGATTGGAAGTCAAAAAGAAATTTGAAGTTTTTGAAGCATTAAATATGAAAAAAAAGAAGTGAAAAAAGAAGAAGGTGTTAATGAAATAGACTGGTGTTTTTGGATTGTTCGGTGACTTTGGACTTTTGGAAATTCTTATTTGAATGATTAAAATCATTTGGTCGTTTAAATTTTTCTTTTTTTTTTTCTTACAATGGCATTATTATGGACGAACTGAAATATGGAATTTATAAAATATAACACAAGAGAAACAGAAGGGAGGATTCTTTGGCTCTGTCTTTCATTCTTATAGAAATGGCAAATTTCTACATATGAGAAACTACAAGACAAAGAAGATTGATGAAGAAGAACCATCCCTAATGAACAAGCACTTTAATTTGGGAGAAAGAGGGAAAGGGGAAGAAAGAGAATGGAGAATTTAGACTAAAAAAAACAACCAAAAAAGGAAAAAAACAAGGTGAAAATGGACACAACATCAGAAAGCAACAGAAAAGAAGATACACAAGAGGGTGGAGATTAAGAGACAAGAGGGTAAAAAGGGTAGAGTGGGAAGCAAGGGAGGAAAAGAAGGGAAAGAGAAGCTACAAAGGTTTGAAAACAAGATGTAAAGAACAGAATTTTATTTAGAGAAATGGGTAACATATAACTGGAAAAAGAGATTCTGCAAAGGTACATAAGATGTGTTGTTGTATCTGTATTTGAAAATAATGTTAACAATTGGAATAATATATGATTATAAAATGGGACAAAATATTTAATGTAATTTTAGCAAAATTCTTTTTTTAAATAAAATAAATGAAATCAAATATGAGAGAATTGACATTAAAGAAAATGGACATTGTCATTGTATATATTTTAAAACATAAGTGAAATAGGGGGAAGTAACTAAGCAAAATCTATAATGTTCCCATAGAAGCATATATTTATTTAGAAAGGATTGTGTAAAATGTTAAGTCTTAATGAATATTAATTTTAATGATATAACTTAAATTGCTATGGTTTTGTTTTAATTATATTATATATTTAAAAGGAAAAAAATTTTTTTCTTGTTTTAAAATATTGAGTCTATCTTTAGAATGTACTACTCAGAATCCGAATGAAAATTATGTGTTATGTTAAGCTTAAAACTAGGGAAAGGATAAAGTATGACAAGGCATTATCTCCAATCAGTCATTACAGAAGAAATTTTGTGTTAATGAGAAAAGATAATAGACAGCTGAAACAGAAGAGACAAAGGTATAAATAAATGATTTAAATTGAGATGAAATAAATATAATAGAATTAAGAGAGTGAAAAGAGGGGAGAAGCTATATAGAGAAATGTAAAATAGTAAATAAGAAATGGAAGTATATAAAAGTAAGGCATGAACTTGAATTTGATGCTGTACAAAAAGATGTAACTCGGGATCAGAAACTGGCCCCGTCCAAAAAGCACTATTTAATGTTTTTTTATGTTTTGTGTTTTGTTTGTATATGTTTGTTTGTTAAAAATTAATAAAATTCTTTATAAAAAAAAAAAAGTGCAAACAGGTTCCACAAATGAAATAAGGTATCCCTCTGAATAGATTCAGTAGGTGCCTATTTATGGTCACTGCAGAAGTGGGAGAAAGTTACAAAGAGTGCCTTAAGGAGGTCATGGGGCTTTTCTAGGATTTCAACTGGATCACACACATGAACTAGTCGACATAATATAGGTTATTAACCAGTTCAGTTAATTCAGTTTTAGAACTTGCATAATTCATTCTCCCCACCCCATGCAATACCCAAGTTATATGTGCGTGTGACCATGTGATTGGTGCCTTATGTATTTCCATCATAATCTTCCTTTTGTTTCCTTTTATTCTCTAATAAGAATACAATGCTCAAAAGGATATTTGAGAGCCATAGAGAGGGCTTGGTAGGAGTGCCAGCCATGTCAACTGGAAAAAATAATGAAGTTTATTTAATCACTGTGTTTTTCATTATCTTCCAAACCATTCAACTAATAATTTGAAGTAATTACTTACTTAATTACTTAAGTGACCTAGTACAGAAGTAGAAAAGAATTGACTGATAAATGTGCATCAAATACTAGCTGTTTGTATATTTACATGGAGAGAATAATTGCCACCAGATGTTGAAGACCATGAATTTAACACATAACTTCTATTATTTGGAAGTTTCTGTATCAGGATTATGTAGAGGGTAGGCAAAACTTTGAGGTAAAATTGTGCTCCAAAACAGGAACTATGTAAAGGTGACATTGTTCAGTCATACTGTCATTTTGTCTATATTCTCCTATATTTTCAGCAATTGATTAGAGAGCACTTGACCACTTAACTGTGCAAAGTTCCCTAGGGAACACTTTCTGAAATTTTTCAGTCACCAGAATTTGTGTATTTTTTAATTGACTAGATAGTTCAAGGCTGTCAAACTCCCGGCCCACAGGCTGGGTGACCTCACGCGCTGGCCATGCCCATGCCTGGTTAGCGAAGGCAGACAAAGGTGTGATATGTCATGTGATGACACCATGATGACATGATTTTTATATCCTTGTGATAGATGATAGACAGACAGATAGATATATATAATGGAAAAACCAACAGAGAGAAATCATACTTTGGGATGGAGTATGAATTCTAAATGACTTTAGTAATAAATTTGGAACACAGCATGATATTTTTAAATTTAATAAACCCACTTTGATTTATTGCCTAGCTGTGTTATTTTTATACAGTGAAGCTAATAACTATTATGAATGTCTGAATACAAATTGATATTCAACAACTAGTGACCAAATACTACCCAACTAATTATAGCTACAGTCTTAATTTTTCATGGCTGGTGGGTGCTGCGTTTTCCTTTCAGTTATCTACAGTGGAATGTTTTCTTAAACAAAACTGTAGCATTTAGCATTGAAATGCTTGCTGTATGCTTAAAGTGAACTGATTTATTGTGTGTGTTTTCGTAGATTTTCACGGGTACAGGTAGGTAGGTCTAGGTGTGTTCGGGTCTTTTCCCGTGTAAGATTAAGAGTATCTTGGTGACGTTTCAGTGAGGTCCCACTCACCATCCTCAGGCTGGTTTCAGCTTCATTGCCCAAGTGTAAGCAGTGGTGATCAGAGCTACTGTCTCTCTATAAATACTGGTGGTGTTGGGGCTGGTGTGCTGGCTGGTTGGCTGCGCTGCTGCCTCTAAATGGTTGATGGAGTTTGATGTTGGTATAATGGGCTGTGTGATGGCCTTGTGAGTTTTGCTGTGGAGATATCCTGGATCTAGTGCTGTAATCTCCTGGGTCGTTTATTTTGTAGTGCTCTTTTTTCCATTAGCCCTTCCTGTTTTAAACGGCTTGGGTAATGGGTTGTGTGATGGGCTTGCAAGTTCTTTTGTTGTGGTATCCTGGGTCCTTCGTTGTAAACATCTCCTGGGTCGTTTGTGTTTTGATCTCTTTTCCATAAGTCTCCTCATGTGAGTAAGTAAATGGCTTGGGTAATGAGAATTGTTGTGACTGACCTTGTAGAGATTTTCATTACTGTGGTATTCCTTGGTCTTGTGCTGTGATATCCTGAATCATTTGCTGTGTTGCAACTCTTGAGTTCTTGTGGTATAATTTTCCTGAGTTTTCTGATGTGATATCCTGAGTGGGTAGCTGTGATGTAGCATTCTGGCTTTTAGTCTGGCTTCGAGTTTGGGTTGGATCTGTGTTCTTGGGCATGTGTCAGCTGTGTTGGTTTTGGGTCGGGGTGTGTTGACAGCTGGCGCGGCAGCAGCCGTGGTCTGTTTTTCTGGATGGTGGTTGTCCTCGTTTATAGGATGGGCTTGGTCCTGCGTCTGAATGAGGGGGATTGGTGGTGGGTGTCCCGTGTTGTTTGGGTCTGGTGTTTGGTTTTCGTGGCTGGGACTCATTTGTTGGTGAGGGCTTAGCTTCCAGATGTCCTGGTAGGCGGGAAAGTATCATCCTGTGGCTTTTAAGGTGCCTGGAAGAGGGAGGAATGTATTTTCTTCTTTCCTGACTGCTGTTTTTTGTGTTCCGCGATGCATTCATTTATTCTCCTCTTGGTTTTCAAACCAATAGGAGAATAAATGCCAACAGGACAATAAATGCATGCATCGCAGAACACAAAACACAGTCGATGAGAAGAAAATACTTCCGTCGGCTCTTCCAGCACTTTAAGCCACAGGACATGAAATTAATTTGAAGGAACCAAATTAATATCCAACACTTGGAAGCACATCTTATTAGACTATCAGTATTATCGGACAGCACAAGACAAGGATACCACAGCAAAAATCTCACAAGGTCATCACACACAACCCATTACCCAAGCTGTTACTGGTACAGCAACAAGAGGTGGGGCTAAATGGAAAGAGATAAAACACAAACAACCAAAGATTACAACAAAGGAACTTGCAAGCCCGATCACAACAAACCCATTACCCAAGCCGTTAAAACAGGAGAGGCTAATGGAAAAAAGATCCACTACAAAATAAACGACCCAGAGATTACAGCATAAGATCCAGGATATTTCCACAGCAAAACTCAAAAGGCCATTACACAGCCCATTATACCAACATCAACTCCATCAACCAAATCAAGAGGAAGCAGCGCAGCCAACCAGCCCAGCAAACCAGCCCCCACAAACCAGTATTTATGAGAGACGGCAGCTCCGATCACACACTGCTTGACACTGGCAATGAAGACCGAAAAGCACCAGCCTGAGGATGGCCAAGTGGACCTCACCGAAACGTTGCCCAAGATACTCTTAATCTTATGACGGGAAAGAACCAACACAACCTAGACCTACATATACTACATACATACATACAATACATACATACATAGCATAACAGTACATACAACATGCTGTTCAGCTTCCTTCGCGGTATTATCCCACGTCATTATAATTTGTGCTTTTAAAGTTGTAGCAACGTTTCGGCAGAATCTCATCTGCCATCATCAGGCTTCTTTATTGAGTTGTCAACAGAAGCCTGATGATGGCAGATGAGATTCTGCTGAAATGGTTTGACAAATTTAAAAGCACAACTACAATGATGTGGGATAATACCGAAGGAAGCAACGTTTCAGCAAGAATCTCATCTGACAAATCATCAGGCTTCTGTATGGAAGTGTGTCTCACAGTTCCTCTGTTGAAATTTGAGGCTGGTCTATTCTGATTGGCTATTAACCTGGTCTGTTTCAGTTGGACTTGAGTTTGATTGATTGGTGTTTCTGGTTTCTTCTGTCTGTTTTGTGGCTTTGATTGGCTGGCAAACTCTGTTCTTGTGTTGGAGGTTTCAATGCAGCTTGGCTCCGTGTGAAAGGACGCTGCTATTCATCAGCAGCTGGGTTTCACCTGGGTGCCTGGTGGGGGGGTGTTTGAGCTGAGGCATGCAGAGGGAGTCTGTCTGTGCTCAGGTGTTTTGCCTGGCTGTGGTGTGGAGATGCTTCTATTTGAGAGTGCAGGCTTCCAAATGATTGACAGTCTGCTGGAATCATCTCTTCTATTCATGCTGTCAGGTCTTTTTCAATCCTATGGCTTCTCTGATGATTATGTGCTGGGGTTTTCTATAGTGGCTAGGGTTTTGTGCCATTGAAGTTGATGTTGTGACCTGTGGTTTTCATGTGTTGGACTAAGTGAGGAGGTGTGTTCCAGCTTTTTTACTGCATTTTTGTGTTCATCTAGGCGTGTACTTAATTCTTCTGTTGGTCTTGTCAAATGTATGTGGCCGGGCATGATGTACAGGGAATTTCGTATAATGCTTTGGTTTTCCAGGTCAATTTTGTCTTTGGGGTTCCTTCAGGATGGCTGCTGATTTTTTTTGTCTGTTTTTGAAGGCAGTCTTTGATGTGATGCCTTGTGTAGTATCTTACTGATTTTATCTTGTAGTACCTCTTATGTAGGGCAAGACAGCTGTTCCATAGGTTTGTTGGTCTTCTAGGTCCTCTGTATGTCTTGGTGTGTTTTTTTGTGGATCAAGCTGGTGATTTTTGTTTTGTGGAAGCCATTGGCTTGTCAATACTTCAGTCAGGGTGCATAGTTCAGTCTTTATATGTGTCTTATCTGCCAGGCGTTTGGTTGTATAGAAATATATATATTTCACTAAAAATAAGTTATCATCAGTGAAAATACTCTAGGAGCATTTTAGGAATGTTCTTTGAGCATTGTGATTTATCTACAAATGTGTATCTGTATTCCTTCCCTTCTCCAATTCATTGGCGAGTTGCTTTGGATTTCCTGCTTTTTCATAGGTAGTTTACTGCCATCCCGTTTCTTTGCTGACTGTGCTACAATTGCAAATTATTTCAAGAGTGGTCCCCTGTTGGAAGTCTGACAAGATGTGCTACCAAGAAAGCATGCCATTATAAACTTAAGCTCAACGTGATCAATCACTCTAACAAAATGTAAATCCTGAGCAAAGATGGCTTGCTTGCAGTCAAGCTTTAATCTGTAAACAGTGTAAGAACTGACCAAGATGTAGTAGCTAATATAATCCTTTGGTTGCTTTAATATTGGAATAAATCTGTTAACTGGAAAGTGTTGCAGCAAGATTCTTTTTCCTCTTTTGGGAACAAAATTCTTATCATTATAACAAGAGAATAGCGAAATCTAAGTGGGGAGAAGTATTGATGTTATTGTTATCTATTTTTACTTCCAGGGATATGACAATACCAGTTTTTGAGGTTAATGAAATGCCTGCTCCACCAGGCCTTTGGAATTTGCATGGGGGCTTCCTTTCCATACAATCACCAAACTTGCCAACTTTCCAAAAATAAACAGTTAAAAAGATAAATGAGAACTTTGTTAGGATGAAAAGATGTCTTAGTTTGAATAAAATGCAGTAAGGTGGGGTTTTTTTCTCTTTTACAAGTATTGTAGATCTGACTGCCATTCTGAAAGGACAAAGTTGGTGCCCTGCTGACTAAATTATTCTGTGGAGAAGTATCAGTTACAGAGCTTTTCTTTCTTTCTTTCTTTCTTTTTAACAAGATCTCTGTGTAATCTATTATAGAACTCTTTATTTTATTAGCATCTGTCTGAGCAGTAACTTTACAACTGGGTATACTTCAAATAAGTTTATGGCAAATAACTATATCATTGGTTTAGAAAATTGTGCTTATAAAGATGAAGATGCATATGCATGTACTTGTATAATTATGTACCTTGTTTTTTTCTGTGTTTCTTAAATTCAAATGGCACAGAGCCTTCAACAAAATTGTTTTTCTTTTCAATGTTGTGGGTCACATATGTGAGATAGGCAACTATAAGAATTGAATAAATAAATAAACAAGGACATGGCAGAGTTGCTAAGATTAAAAAAGCATTTTAACAGTGCTGATTGTTACATGTTTTTTCTGTTATTTCCAGAATTCTGCATTCAACTACTTAGTACATTTTTACCCAAGATGAAATTTCCAACACAGAAATATCTTTCTAAGATGATTATGGAAATCCTCCATATAGGTCATGTGTGATGCAGGTGTGCCTAATAATTAACTTCTGCTTCTGTAGTAGACAGTCATATTTGTAATGGTTTCTTGCGATGTAGTCAGATGGCTCTATATATCATATTAACAGGCATATACGATTCTTCAGAAATACCTTCTGTATCTGTGTGAGGTAGCAAACCACAGTTATATGACCACTGGATATTTGATTGAAATAACTAACAGGTTAAATCTTGGTAACTTGGCAGATAATTTAGCAAAACGTAATTTTCTGTTAAAATGTTTATGGCATGGGTCTATTTAGAAATTCCATGAGACTGATGCTTAGATCCATGTATAGAATTAGAGGGTGGAGAATCTGAATAACATTTCAAGATATCCTTGTGGTTCTATGCAGCATGACAAAGAAATATTCCTTAGTTTGTTTTGTTTAAGGAAATCAAGAAAGGTGAATTGGGGGCAAGGGAAAGATTCAGTAGGAGTAGTGCAAAAAATACCCACATATTTGAAAGCTCTACTTATGCTTCTTCTTCCTCCCCCTTCTCCCCCCATTTGTTTTTTTTCTTTGAGGGGGAGGGATAAAATGTAATTCCTTAAACACAATTACATCACGTGGAGCCCTTTTGATTTTATGAATGAGCTTTGTCAGATTTGTGGGGAAATCCCTTGAAGGAACACACTTGAGGAAATGCCTGAGATTTGTCACACACTTCACTTCCGAAGGGATTAGTAAAATGAAAAGTCGTAATTTGATCTGATTTGCAGGGAGGGGTAAGTAAACCCTTCTTTCACTTTCACCCTCCGCTCCTCTTTCATTCACATAGTTCACGGAGTGAGCCAAAGATAAATTGTTGCATTATAGTAGACTCTTGGGTATTTTCTTGATCCCCGAACTGCAAATCATTTTATCCTTCACTATGATGCATACGTAATAACATTTTGAAGCATTACTTGGCCTTACAAAACAGTTTACCTACAGTTCAAAAAATGTTAACAGTGTCTTGACTGTAGGAAATGACTGCCTTGAATGTATCCCTTGGGGGTGCATGATTTCTTTTCTTTCATTTCTTCTTTCTTTCTTTTCTTTCTTTTTTTGTGTTCATTTTAAATGAGGGAACCTATCTTGAAAGGGGTAGTTTTCATATTCCATTGTATTCTGTGTTGCCAGTGTTTGTTTTAGCTATGCTCCCACATTTAATAGACATTTGACTTCATTCAAGACTATACTTCATTATCTGAATATCATATAGTCTGTTGCCTAAAAATATCTTCCTAATGAATTGACTCTGATTAAGTTATTCCATCTTGATTTTATGGATAGAAAATAAAAGCTTTTTTTTTTAAAGGACAAAACAGATACCTCTGCCTGTATATAGTTTACCAGATGTTATTTTTCTGATGAAAATAATTCAATCACATTTTTTTAACAAAATAGAAGTGATTCATAAGAACAGAATCATAACGTATTGTGAGAAAAACTATTCTTGTTTTAAAGAAACAAAAGAGTATATTATTGTTAAACAAATACACGAAAGATAATGTTTATGTACATGTCACAAATATGGCAAAGCATTTATTTTATTTCCTGTTAAAATACTATGCCTTGTTTCTAGCAAGTAAGGCATAGTAATAATGGAAGGGATCCAGAATTAATCATTGATACACCAGTTGGATGGAACCCATGGAACTAAAGTCGGTCATGATAAAACAACTCTGTGTAAATTCTGTTTTCAAAGCAGAGAACACAGCATTAGACTAGCTATTGGTATGCTCATTCAGAGTTAAAGGAGGCTATTATTAAATGAAGTTTTACTTGACCTATAGGATTTGGAAAATTAATAACCAGTCTCAAATGTGCCTTTTCTGACTTAGGTGATTAAAAATGTGACAGCTGAGCAAAACCAGACACATCAGGAAAATACTGTTTATCTGAACTTATGTGATTCTTTTAAGCAACCTTTTTGCAACTGAGAACAATTTAGTTGTTTTAGTGAATTATCTGCAATAGAAACTGGATGCAGGCATTTTGGCTCTATTAAGTTTTTTAGGCTTCTTTGGTGGTTTTCAATACCATTGGTATTCTTCTTGGACCTTGAATTTAGCCCTTGGGAGCACAGTTTGGTCATCTGGTGCTGTCCATCAAACCATGTTAAGAAAGTAGCAGTGAGAGACAAATGTTATTTGGCTATTTCTTGTCCCCTGTGCTATTTAAAATCAAAATGAAAACAATGGAAAGTTATTCAGAGCACTGAAGTAAGTGCCATCAATATGCTGGTGTCATCCAGTCTTCTGCTGATTATCAACTAAGTCCAGGAAGCAGTTGATTCCTCTTAATAATAATGTATTTTAATAATCTAAATGTACATGAACTTTAATTTAGATAAGAGGAAGATGTTTTAGACTACAGTTATATCCTGGTTATCTGTACAAGGAAGGGGAGGGAAGCATAGAGGGTCAAATGATGAAAAGTACATACTGATATCATGATATAATGCTGTAACTTGCATAGTTGCCTCAGTTATTGAGATATAAGTATTAGAGGCAGCATTTAGGTGATATCACTGCACAAATATCACTGTCATGTCATGGTGATTTGGTGTACATGCTGTCATGGTCAGTCTATTGTGTGTGGGATTGCACTCCATTAGAAAGAGTAACTTTGGATGTGATGCTTGATTTTCTTTTTTTTTCTGGATTTCCAGGGGGCAGCAATGGCAAGGAATCCATTGGTGCAACACTTAAAAAGTTAGGAGTTTTTTGATGAAAAGATTAATTCTATTAGCATTATTTTTAGTGTCACTCAATTATTAGATGGCCTAGACATTGGTATTTGAATATAGATCTTTTTAACACTCATATTTTATTATGTTTAATTAAGCTAGGTGAAATGTTAATATATTTTGCAAGTCCATGTATGATATGTCATACCCTAAGTAAATACATTTAGTGTGTTCTAACAGTAAGAAATTCTGTTTAATTTTGACAAACTTAAGCTCTCTGAGCAAAAAATAATAATTCACAGAAATAATAATTAATAAACAAATGTGTTTTAGCTTTGAAGGAAAAATATTTCAACAGTATTATTGTAAAGAAAATGGGTTACTCAGTTTTCTTTAGTAATTATTATTGTTTTCCAGTGATTGATGAGAATGTAGCTTGGATAACTCAGTTGGGATCCATAATTACTGTTTGGCATAGTCAGTAAAGAGAGAGATTTGTAAATGTAGCTGTATTATGCAGGGAAAGGAAAACCTCTACACACCATAGCACTGAGTGGACTAACAGTGTCAGTTGCATAAAATGTGCCCTGATAAGCTCTTGTGCCGTCTGCTATGCATTTAAAAGAGAAGAGACATTAGCTTTGTGTTCTACAAATAGATTGCCCAGTTCAAGAGATTCTAAGATTAACAGAATAACAAAATAACAGAGATGAAAGGGACCTTGGAGGTTTTCTAGTCCAGTCTCTTACTCAAGCAGGTGCCCCTCTACTATTTCAGACAAATAGTTGTCCAATCTCTTCTTAAAAACCTCCTGCAAGGGGTTCCGTACATTAGAGAAAAATGAGTTTAACTGGATGCTATCTTACCCATTGATATTGCGATATGGGCTGTTCCCCAGGGAAGGCTCTATCCATTGTGGAACTCTTTAGGTGAAACCTATATCCCATAAATTCAAGTCAGATTTTTTTTAAACATTATACACACACACACACACACACACACACACACACACACACACATATATATATATATATAAATAATATTACTAATATTTGGTTTTTTTTAAAGCTTCGTCTGGGAACTTACATGTGTGGCTGTTCAGCTTCTTCGGTATTATCTCACGTCATTGTATGCTTTTCAAAGTTGTTAGGTCATACGTTCTAGCAGAATTCATCTGCCATCATCAGGCTTCTGTAGGATTGTGGGTCTCGACACTTTTGGTTCAAATTCGAGGCTGGCCTTAGTTCTTGATTGGCTGGGAGTTTTGTCTGTGTTCACTGGAACTTGGAGTTTGTATTGAATTGGGTTTCTGGTTTCTTCTCGTCTGTTTTGTGGTTTTGATTGGCGGCAACACTCTGTTCCTGTTGGTTGGAGGCTTTTCAGTGCAGCTTGGCTTCGTGGGAAAGGACGGCTGCTACCTCATTAGAAGCCCATGTTTCACCTGGGTGCCTGGTGGGGGGGTGTTTCGAGTTGGAGGCATCAGAGGAGTTTTTGTGCTCAAGGTGTTTGCCTGTTTGTGGTGTGGAGAATTAAAATAGTAAGATCTACACAGGCATCACATATCAAAGAAAACCTGAGGCCTTTCAAACAGAATCAAATAAATACGTCAGCCATCCTTTTAAAAACCCCAAAGACAAAATTGTACCTGGAAAAACCAAGGTATAATACGAAAGTATCCCTGTATCATGCATGCCCGCCACATACATTGGCACCATAGAAGAATAAGTATCCGCTAGATGAACACAAAATGCAGTAAAAAAAGCTGGAACACACCTGCCTCACGAGTTACAATCACCATGAAAACCACAGGTCTACAATAACATCAACTTCAAATGCACTAAACCTATGCCACAAAGAAACCCCAGCCACGAGAATTCATCAGAGAAGTCCATAGAGATTGAAAGAAGAAGACCTGAAAGCATGAATAGAGAGATGATTACCAGAGACTGTCAATCATTCTGGAGCCTGCCACTCTCATAATAGAAAGATCCCACACCACAGAACAATCAAAGCCCACAAAACAGACAGAAGAAACCAGAACACCGAATCAAAATCAAACTCCAAGGATCCAGTGAACCAGACCAAAATCCCAGCCAATTCAGAATAGGCGCAGCTCGAATTTGAAACAAAAGCTGTGAGATCCACATCCATACAGAAGCCTTGATGTGGCAGATAGATTATACGCTGCTGAAACGGCTACAAAACTTGAAAGCACTACAATGATCTGTGGCGATAATATCCGAAGGAGACTGAACACAAACATAATATATCATATTACACGTAGGAGAAGCGAGAGAGAGACAGAATGGCAAGCAGAATGGCAAGGCCACGTCCTCTCCGAATGAAGTATACAAAAGGCACTACAGACAAAATACAGCAGGATCCATCCAAAAACAACAACATTAAAACAGCATTGCTTGCACAAGACAGAAAATATCCCAACGCTCCTAGAGAACCGCTAAAGACAAAGTGAGTTAGAAAACCAAGGTATACGAAATCCCTGTGCATCCTGCCCCACCACATTACATGATAGGACAAACTAATAGAAGAATTAGAGTGCATGCCATTGAGAACACAAAGACTCAATCAAAAAACAGGAAGAACTGAAGACCCTCGTTCCCTGGTCCAACACCTCAAAGCACAGGACATGAAATTGATTTTAAAAATACCGAGAACTATCGCCAAAACCGAACACTTCAACAACAGACAATCAGAGAAGCCATAGAGATAGAAAAACGCCCAACAGCATGAATAAACGAGAATGATGATCTCCCGCCTACGCAACCATTTGGAAACCTGCCCTCATTAATAACGAGTACCTAACATGAAGAATGACACCAGACCCACACCCACAAGTTGCCACACAAGATGCTAACCACCGACACTTCCACTGCAGAAAAGACTCACACCCACACAGAAAAGAGACACGACCCAGAACCAGAAGCCATACTGCAGCTGCACAACTCACCCGCTTCAAACCCCTCTGACCCATACAGAAGCAACTGACACCCACCATGAAGATGTGGCCAGCAACCAGAACACGAAGCCAAAGCAACAAGATCACAGCTCACAGCTCAAATCCCCCAGCAACTAAGACTAACCTGAGCACAACCAGCTCCCACCTAAGCAGAACACACACCCCCAGCCAATCAGAAAACACAGCCACACCCCCTACCAATCAGAACACAGCCAAAACCCCCACCAATCAAAGTCACACCCACTAAGCAGTTAAAAGGAAGAAGCAGCTGCAAGCTCACATTACTTGAGAAGCACAGAGCTGAAGAAACAAGCCTGAAGATGATGAATGAGACTTCATCGAAAACGTTGCCCAGATATTTCAATTCTACGCGGGAGAAAACCCGAATAACCAAAGATCCATTATTTTATATACTTATATATATTGTTTTTTTTTAAGCTTTCGCGGGTACTTACATGTGTCTGTTTAGCTTCCTTCGGGTATTATCCCAGGTCATGTAGTGCTGTTAAAAGTTGTAGCAAACGTTTCAGCAGAATCCATCTGCACTCATCAGGCTTCCTGTATTGAGTTAGTTCCTAGTTTCAAATTTGAGGGCTGGTCCATTCTGATTGGCTAGGAGCCTGGTCTGTGTTCATTGGACTTGAGTTGAATTGATTGGTGTTTCTGTTTCTTCTGTCTGTTTTTGTGGCTTTGATTGGCTGCAAGTTTGGCTGCAAGATTGGCTGCAAATCAAACTCCAATCAATGAACACAGACCCAGGCTCCTAGCCAATCAGAATGGACGAGCCTCAAATTTGAAACCAGGAAATGTCGAACACACTTCCATACAGAAGCCTGATGATGGCAGATGAGATTCTGCTGAAACGTTGCTACAACTTTAACAGAACTACAATGATGTGGGATAATACCCAAAGGAGCTATAACATCACACAATGTAGGTACCGCGAAAGCTTAATATATTATATATAATATATATATATATATATATATATATATATATATATATATATATATATAATATATATATATATATAATATATATATATATATATATTTGTGGCTGTTTAGCTTCCTTCGGGTATTATCCCCACGTCATTGTAGTTCTGTTAAAGTTTGTAGCTCATTTAGTTCTATTAAAGTTTTAGCAACGTTTCAGCAGAATCTCATCTGCAATCATCAGCTTCTGTATATGGAAGTGTGTCTCACAGTTCTTGTTCAAAATTTGAGGCTGGTCTATTCTGATTGGCTATTAACCTGGGTCTGTGTTCATTTGACTTGGAGTTTTGATTATTGGTGTTTCTGGTTTCTTCTGTCTGTTTTGTGGCTTTGATTGGCTGGCAGCACTCTGTCTTGTTGTTGGAGCCAATCAAAGCCACAAAACAGACAGAAGAAAACCAGAAACACCAATCAATCAAATCTCCAAGTCCAATGAACACAGACCCAGGTTAATAGCCAATAAGAATAGACCAGCCTCAAATTTGAAACAGGAACTGTGAGACACACTTCCATATACAGAAGCCTGATGATGGCAGATGAGATCTGCTGAAACGTTGCTACAACTTTAACAGAACTACAATGAGCTACAACTTAACAAATGTAAGTACCCGCGAGAGCTTAAAAAAAATATATATATATATATATATATTATATATATATAATATATATATGTATGTATGTATGTATGTATGTATGTATGTATGTATGTATGTATGTATGTATGTAAAAAACCATGCCTGTGTCTTATAATCTTTATTTACAAAATAGATCTATCAACATGCAGATTTTGGACTGATTTTTTTTCATCCCAGAATTGACCTTTTTCTCCTCCTGATAGGGATTTTTTTTTGAGTTGGGGCAGACTTGATGGACTGCTCGGTTCTTCTCTGCGAGCTGTACCTAATGAAGATTTTATTATGTTACTTGTTTTTTTAATGTCAGATATTTCTCTATTTTTATTTTTTGCTTAAGCCTTCTCTTTCCTTTTGTTACTGTGTTATTTCTTGATCAAAGTTTTTTTTTAATAATAAAGTAGAGGCACATCCCCAGCTGTCTTTCTCATTATATTTTGCATCATTCTGTTGTAAGGTAAGGTTGCAATAAGAAAATAGTAATAGTTCTGAATAATCAGTTCCTGCAAGATATTAGAGATTTGTACTGCATTTATTCCATAATTGAAAATTTCTCTTTCTTCCCTTTCTCCAGAATCTTGTGGGTTCTGGAATCTTATGTATTGTGAGGTAGATGATGTTGAGTTCATTTTTAGAAAGGTTTCCTTCTGCTTTTTAGTTAGGCAGCATTTGCAATGTATTTGTTGTTGGAAGACATTGGTACATAGCTCACATAGCTAGAAATTCATAGCTACAGCATTCATTGTGGGCAGCTCATTTTTTAAAAAAAAAAGTATTTATCCATTTTATCAGAATAGTGATCAGATAAACTACTGTTAAGAAAAAAAAATCAAAAGAAATTCTTGAATTCTCTCATTATACTGTTTAGCTAATTCACTTTCTAGAAATACGGAGGGAACTATGTTCTTGGACAACAAATTCAGGAAGCAATTAATTAAGAGACTTGTAAAGAGCTAGAAGTATGATTGCTTGACGATGCATTCACATAAAGAAAAAGAATTGCTATGATTTTCTACCAAGGACAACAGTAAAAGCAAAATTCTTTATGGAAAGGTGACTGCATTTCAGTGAGAGGAAGAAAAGTATTTCTAACAGGAGGTATTTACTTCCTCAGACTTAACATTTTTTGTCTACATCATCAAAGAAACTGTAATGCAGAATTGTACTAGAAAATCACAATAGGTCTATAAGAGGATCAAGCATGGGATCTGAAATAATCAGAATTCTGGCACTCTTATCTGATTGGATTGTTTTTCTTATGCTATCTGTTTGTTGAAGTTAAAAGCAATTTCTAAGGCTGCTAAAGATTCTTACCGTTTTCTGCTGTAGCCTCATCATGTCCCTGGGTCTGTCCATTCATATCCTTTCTGTTAGCAGTGGCTTATTGGTATTGTGGTTGCATATATCTGATGCAACTATAATGCTATCGGTAAGAGCCGAAACCAAATTTAATTGTATTATAGTATTTGTAACTGTTTTGGGTAACCTAACTTGTGTTTGGGAAAATAACTGAATAAAAACTGAACCATTGGAGCCCAAGAGCCACTTTAAGTGATTGAGTGTTTTCTACACTGGTGTGTAAGCAGTCCATCAGAACAAACTTTGCATTAATGTGTTTCTGCCTTGAATAGGCATTAGGACAGAACATCCCAAACTTTTTCAATTTCTAGGGATTCGCAGAACATCATTAATGCATTTATATGTAGGATATTTAAAAAAATCAGGAAGTAAAAATATTGTAGTTTGGCAGTATATTTTAAAATTATTTAAAAGTTATGCTTAATAGAGTTTATATATTTATATAGTTGTCCAGTTTATATCAAATTCTGCAGAGGCTCCAAATATCAATAGATAATATTCATCTAATGGCCACAGAATTAAATACTGAGAGCATAATTAATATGCTTGAATGAAGTCCTGTACAATGTCAACATAATTTGGGAAAATACATACACTAAAACATGAATGAGTTGGGAGGAGATCCCTCCCTAGTCCAGTTTCAATAATTATATTTTAATAACCATATTAGAAGAATTAAAATCTGTATATTGTCCCTTTAATTGCATTAACTCCTGGGAAAATTTTGATACATGTACAAGTTGTACACTTCATGTATCTTTATATAAGAAAGCAGGAATTCATTTCCATTTTTATTGCTTGTTATTAGTTCATGACATTAATTCCAAATTGGAATTTGTTCAACCACGATCCAATATTCCATGTAACTTTTTGTGGATGTTGGTGGCTTATTACTCTTATCGATTTCCCCTGTTCTTTCTTCTCAGGATTTATCAGGCTCCATTGATGACCTGCCTACTGGAACCGAAGCAACATTGAGTTCAGCCGTTAGCGCATCAGGTTCTACCAGCAGTCAGGGGGAGCAGAGCAACCCAGCACAGTCACCTTTCTCCCCTCATGCCTCTCCACATCTCTCCAGCATCCCTGGAGGCCCGTCCCCTTCCCCCGTGGGCTCTCCAGCTGGAAGCAATCAGTCAAGGTCTGGTCCCATTTCTCCAGCAAGTATTCCAGGTAAATGGTGGGCTTTAAATATATACCTATATACATTCATCAATCTGGGGTGCTCTGTTTTGTTTCTTACAATATTTTGTATGCTCTTCTCACTTCTTCATTCCAGGCATATGTCACATTTTCAGTCATTTGAATAGAATTATACACTTAAATTTGTTCAGGAGGAAAACTTTATAAATTCCTATCTCCCCTCCTCAATTCATATGTCCCCTCCCCTTTTTTCCAAAAGCATTGATCACCAACATTTGTTTTGCAAGTGTACAAAAATAAAACTACAATATTTTGTACAGTTATTGTAAGAAGTAAGTTTCATTTTATTCAGAATGGATCCTATTTCTGAATTCACATGCATATGTGATTGTCTTGATTGTCACTTTCTGCCTCTCTCACAGTTTCTTTCTTCTGATCTCAATCAACTTCTGATCTCCTATTTAGTCTTGCCACAAGCTTCTCTATATGACATAGATTGACTTCCCCAATCTTTTTTTCCCTTCTGGCAAGTCATTATAAAACAAGGAGCAGTTGTATTGCTGATACTGTGTCAGCAATGCAAAAATTGAGCAGGGGGTATTTTTTATGAAAGGTTGTTAAAATTAAACATTTAAAATGTTCTGTTTCCATGACTTACTGGTATAAAAAAATTCTTTATCTCATACCTTTGTCAACCAAGAAGAAATTGATATCTAAAAAAGTATTAAAAGAAATTAAAGATTCACCATGCAGAGGAGATGGGTAGCATATACATTTGACACATAAATGAAACAAAATAAAGAATAACCCTAGCTGAATTTCTAAATGCTGTGTTTGTCCATATGTGTGGTCTAACCATTTCCTTCTTCATTGTATAATTATTTATTTTTCACCTTGATCTTGTTCGTGAGAATGAAATTTCATTATGTTAATCACATTGTATATGTTTTCATTATTTATTTAGTTATTTCCCCATTTAAAAGGCTGGGCATATAGAGCTGAAAATGGGATCCTTTACTATTTGATTCTCTCCCCATCAATAGTAGCTTCTCTATTGTGGAAATAAAACAAATTCATGTTCTATAAATAATTTCTATATATATATAAAATTTAAAGTAGTTTCAGAACTTTATACAACGCAGATGTTACACAGTTTTTTCCTTGTTTATCACTCCATTTTACCAATATATTGTTAATTAATATTAGCAAAAGGAAATGCTTGCCATTTAGAAGGATGATCTCCCTCCCTCCCTTCCTCCCCCCCTAATAAAATTATAACTGAGGAGTGAAAGCTGACATAGCATTATATCAAAATGCAATACTAATGCCAGAACTTTTAGTGAGTGCTAGCTTGGCTTGTTTCCTAAACCCAAAGTCTCAGTTTACTAACAAAGCAAAAATATTAAAAAGCAGGAAGATGGGATCACAACGTTCTGTGGCCAGCTCTCAGTTTCTAATGGACTACTATTATGTTTTACCAGATGCTCCAAAAACTCAGAAATGCTCTTTTCCAAAATCTAATTATGACATGTACAAATTGCCTAAAATAACCTCCAGCCTGTTTCAAGTGTAAGGCAGCTAAGCAGTCTGTATTGAATAATCTATTGAAGTCTTACCTGTCATTTATATGTTCCTCTCTTTTCCTTAAAAAGAAAGGAAATTGATATGTATTCCTTTTTATTTTTTTTCTTACCTAACAAAAAATGTGTGCCTTGATAAAATTGTTCTTCTGAGTTTCCTAGTATTCCACTTGATTGATTGATTGTTTGATTGATTGATTTTTTGATTTGATTTGATTTGTATTGCTGCCTATTTGCCATGGTGACTCAAGGTAGCTTACAACATATAAAACCACAATTTAAAACAATAAAACTCATAAACTCAAATAAATTAATATTGTAAAATCACCCCCTCCTCCCCCCCAGTGACAGCAGATTACATGAGCCATTTAATGGGCTCCATCCCACTCTGGGTTCCTCAGACCAGCTGGCAAAACCACTTGTTTTAATCATTATTTTGCTGAAGTTCTTTCTGGATTCTCCAGTTTTCCAGTAGTTTTTGAAGGGAAATACATACTGTATACTATCAAATTGTGTAAAAATGTCATGTACATAATGTAGTTTTCTTCTCTGATATTGTATACAGTAATTACTTAGCAATTTTGTATGTATGAGAAATATTCATGTTCCTTTATATAGAAGCCCTATGATTATGAAAAAAATATTTTTGTATGATAAAAGTTCACCCTATACCCATGACGGTGAACCTATGGCACATGTGCCGGATGTGGCACGCAGAGCCACTTCTGCCGGCACGTGAGAAGTCGCCTGGAAGAGGCCACTGTGCATGTGTGCACTGCATGCCCAACAGTGATTGTTGGGTAACTGGTATGCATGCACGGGGAGGGGATGCACAGGAGATGCACGTGCATGCACAGAGACATGCAAAGTGCAGGGGGGACCATGAACACATGTGCAGGGGGCATGGGGGAGCATACATTGCCTTCTGGGTGCTGGCATGTGAGCGCATGTGCAATTTTTGGCACAGGAGCCCAAAATTGTTAGCCACCACTGCCCTATACACTTATTGTGAGCAACAATCTATAATCTTTAAGGAGTTTTTAATAGTAGAGACAAGGCCAACAACTGGAGCCCTACAATACAAGTTTCTCTCAAATAAATGCCCAGAACATAGCAGAGAATGGAACAGTAGAAAATAGGTGCAGCAATCTTTTTTTGACTTTCTGGTCAAAGAAGGGAGTTTTAGGCTAGTAGTTCTTTGGGCATATCATGGGATGAAGGAACAGTTTCTAAGTGCTTGTTTGTGATTTGAGGTTGTAATTATGGATTGCCTCTGTCCAGATGCTTGTGTAAAATAGCATTGTTTTTGAAGTTGTTGTTTGAAATTCGGAAAAGGGGTATTGGACTTAAACACTTTAAAGAATCGCTGAATTAGGTGCTATGTAAGTACTCCTCAACTTACAACTGCAATTGGGGCTGGGTTGTAAGTCAAGTCACCCGTAAGATCAGAAACAAATTTATGACCATATGAACTTGTTAAGTGAATCACATAATCATAAGTTTGAATCCACCCACAAATGAGTATTTTTTGTCAGAAACCAGCAAAATATCATCAGAAACTGGTGGTGATCCTTTGAGAGCTATATGCAATGAAGATTTCATTTTAATGTATACCAATTAGTGTACATCCAAAGTGACAATAAAGTTATTTTCTATTCTATTCTATTCTTAAAAATGTCATAAATCATGGTTACATAATTGTGGAACGCTGCAACTGATTATAAATGTGAGCTGGTTCCCAAATACTCAAAATGTCATATTGGGGGGGACGGGACAACGCACAACATTTTACAATGGCTGTAAATGCTTTATAGATGATAAAGCATCCTTTCCAAAGCTATTATATCTCTGATCGGTCATTAAACAATCAGTTTTAAGGACTATCTATAAAAAGTAATTTATTTTTTTTAAAAATGCTTTAAATAAATAAATTCATCCCCCCCCCCTCAGGAAAAGCAGAACTATGTTAATTTCAAGTTAATTTCAACTCTAGCAAGAAGGCAGCAAAAACCAGCACATTTTATTCCTATATCATGAAGGGTTAGAATTTGAGTTTAAAATGGAAAACCTTTTAGTCTTATGGGTATACTGTTCAAGATAAATTATATAAAGGGAGCCAAGATATCATTTATTCTTTTTTTTTAATAAAAGTTTTATTTAAATTTTCACAAAACATACAAAGACAAATGAAATATATATTTTTTGAGAACAGCATGGCCCCGGGTTATCACTTCTCCATACAGACATAAACTCAATACATATTTATCTTATACAT